>CAUYLG010025191.1:0-47455 GCA_963573385.1 Cacajao melanocephalus | reverse complement strand
ACCATGGAATACTATGCAGCCATAAAAAAAGGATGAGTTCATGTCCTTTGCAGGGACATGGATGAAGCTGGAAACCATCATTCTCAGCAAACTAACACAGGAACAGAAACCAAACACCACATTTTTTTACTCATAAGTGGGAGTTGAACAGTAAAAGCACATGGACACAGGGAGGGGAACATCACACACCAGGGCTTGTCGGGGGTTGGGGGAGGGGAGGGATAGCATTAGGAGAAATATTTAATGTAGATGACAGGTTAGTGGGTGCAGCAAACCACCTTGGTACCTCTATACCTATGTTACAAACCTGCATGTTCTGCACATTATCCCAAAACTTAAAGTATATATATATACTTAAAGAGTGTGTGTGTGTGTGTGTGTGTGTGTGTGTGTGTGTGTGTGTGTGTGTAGTATATGTATAAGTTGGGCTTAAGCATTTTATTTACATTACTTTGTTTCTTCACTGACAGTTTACTGAGTATCTGCCTACTATCAGTACCACTTAGTATTAAGTAACTAGTGAAAACAGAGTATCCACATAATAGGTTTTGATGATTTAAATCAGCACTGATGTATGTAAGAAGTACTTCACCTGACATCAGATTACCCCTAACTTTTTTTTCATTATCTGAAAACCAGTTTTAATTGCAGTGTTAGGGATTCCTATATATTTAGCATTGCTCACTATACACGATAGCCTATTTTTATACTTTATATCTTTTTCCCAATTTTCATTTCAGTTTCTCAGATAAGTACTTTGAACCACTACTACCCACCCCTTGCCACCTCTCCTCCCACAAATAAGCAAGTAAATAAGGCCTCTCAACAGCAATAATTTGCTCCAAGCCACAAGATAAGTTTTAGGATTTTCTATATTTAATTTACATTAAGTGCCTAAACTCTTGACTTAAAAAGGCAAGGGAATAATTTGCATATTCATTATAAAATAATCTGCTCTGCAATTGCTCTTTCCCAAGGCACCAACTACTGTCATTCACTATTGGATAGTGTGGAAATAGACCTCTTTTCTTGCACATGGTCCACAGCTTTGCTTGCAGGGCTGGATGAACCAGAAAGCAAGGATATGGATCTCTGGTATTGCCTTCTGGGTTTCTGGTTAAAAAACACCAGAACATTTTAAGAAATGATTCTATAGAGATGGATCAGAATACCCTGACTGTGCTTGAAATTTTCATTTCTTATTAATAATTCTTTAGGCAGTTGGTAGTCAATCATTTCCAAACTTGGGATTTCATTTCTCCATTTAATAAAATGAAAAAGTATTTTTCTAGTAAAATTAACTCATGATTTTTGGATTATGGAGAACACAATACTTTCTCCCAAAGAGAGGGAGGAGCCACTTATTTTTGCTCTGTCTTCTAACTGGAAAAGTAGGACCTAGGCAAATTTCATAGGTGACAAGTTTTCTACTACATGATTAAGGTGACTAGTTAATGACTTGGGCATTTCTTTATGGTTGGCTATGGGAAATAGGAACATGCTTTAACTTCTGAACCAGCACATTCATGATTTTTTTCTCTTGAGCAATTTGAGAAATAGGAAGAGATATAGGTAGAAATGGAGAAGGTAGAGAAAAACTGAAACAGGTGCACATATGGCTAATTTTGCCTTTGATGAGATATTCACTACGACCAAAGTAGGGTGTCTTTGTAGGGTGAAGTGGTTTTTTTCTCTTGTATTTGAATTCTTAAGCAATCAAGGAAATTAGAAACTCTTTCATACCTATGGTAGATTCTTTTTAATCTATTGTGTGCCTCAAACTATGCAATTTAGTTTCCTGGATTGCAGAAAAGTTTATTCTTGTACTTCAATCAATCCTTCCTCTTTTTTTTAAAAACCCTGATCCACAAGAACAGCTATTTCAGCAAACATAGCATTTTGCTCAAATTAAATTGCACATAGGTATTAAATAAGCTTGACGAGATTAAGTTCTCAAATGTGTTACGGTATATTTGTTTATAAATCACAGGTGTAGTTACAGTCAAGTCCCCAGGTGGCTGTTGGAGAAATATAAGTTAATAAGGTGCTGTTAAAGAAATGAATACAGGTGCAGATGACTTTGAAAGGCAGGAAAATTCACCACTAACTTCATTATGGCAGATGAAAATTAAGTTGTGTTTAGTCAGGAGAGTCATATAAATAGGTACAGGGGTCATATGACTGAAACTACTTGGGAGGTAGAGTTTTTGTGTATACTTTAAAATTTGAGGGCATAGGAAGTTCTGAAATACTCTTGAACAAAAGTTTGGATACATAAAATACTAACTGGGAAGCAAACTACTAAGGTATTCTAGAGCCAATGCAACTAGAAAGTGATTTAAGCCATTAAGATTAATTCTAGTCATTAGCAGTATCTGTGTTAAAGGTAAAATTTTATGTTTTATGTTTTAAATCATGTATACTAGATGGTCAGCTCTCCACTGGGGTGTTCTAGAAAGTGTGTGTTGAAAACAAATGTGAAGGGTTGCAAGTTATATAATACTGAAAATTGTTTAAAAGTTTTGCAGAATTTCACATTTTAAAAGCAGTTCTGAGTGAATTCTATAGCTCACCCTTTTTTATGGTATTAGTCCCACTCACTTACATCCAGACCGTGTTCAGTGGGATGGCAAGGTGTAAAGTTTCAGCTAGTGCGCTGGGCAGTGTACACATTGCAGTGATGTGGCCTGTAGTGAGTTGTCTTTTCACATTTACTATAGTAACTGTGAAGATTCTAATAATTCTCTTTTAAGTTCCAACAGAAAGTTTTTAGGTTTCATTGGAAAATTCTTACAACTTTGGGAGTGCAATGTGTATGTGAACAACACTGGATTTTCATGACTGAAAAATCGGCCAAGCTAGACTGAAGACCACAGGTCAGTTGTGCCATACACCAGGCTTGGAGAAACTCAGGACTACTCTGAAAAGCTCATCTATCCTGGTAGTCCAGCATGGTGTACTAGCCAAGGTTCTTCAGAGAAACAGAGCCATAGGAGATTTTTTATAAGGAATTAGCTCATGTGATTATGGAATCTGACAAGAACCAATATCTGCAGGTGGAGTCAGCAAGCCAGAGAGATGCAAGAGAGCTAATGGTGTAGTCCAATCTGAAGGGTGGCTGGCTTGATACTTGGGAAGAGCCATTGTTTCAGTTTAGTCCAATGGCAGAAAAAAAGCTGATGTGCCAGTTCAAAGACAGTCAGGGAGGAGGAATCTCTTACTCAGAGTAGGGTCTGCTTTTGTTCCACTGATTGGATGAACTGATTGGCCTTCTGCTTTTGTTCAACTGATTAGTTCAACTGGTCTTCAGCTGATTGGATGAAACTCACCCACATTAAAGAAAGCAATCTGTTTTATTTAATCTACTGATTTAAATGTTAATTTCATCCCTAAACACCCTCATAGAAAACACCCAGAATAAAGCTTGGTCAAATATCCGGGCACCTAATGGCCCAGCCACATAGACACATAAAATTACCCATTACATGTGGTGTTTATCCAGTGCCCCAAACAGTACTTTACAAACATCAGAACTCAGTAAATATTGGATGGATGGATGGATGGATGGATGGATGTTCATCATAGAAATTAAACAAACTGAAGTTTTCGTATTATAAATCAGGAAATACTCCTGCTTTTGCTGGTTAAATATTTATAACTTCACAGCTGTTTGTTTGAAATATAGCAATATTTGATCATTGTATTTAATATTTAGTCCACTCTGAAGGTGATACCCATCTTTGAAAATACTCAAGATATTCAAAAGATATTAAATATTTTTCTTCTAAAATTACACATGCTTTCACTGGCTATTTGCTTTCTCTAATATCACACTGTCTGTCAATTTTTCTTACACTTCCATGGCCTTATTTTCTTATCAAGGTGTATTTAATATTTATATTTAATTTTATCTTTATTTGTATGTAATGGTTTTCTGCTCTTCTCCCTAACTCCTTTTGGTTTTGGTTGGTTTTGCCCTTACTAAACTTCTTTCTAGTGGTTTCTTGCCAATTGTCATTATTTTTACTGTGTAGTTGTAACATTTTATATTTTAATTGACATGAAAATGTCTAGTGAAATCTTGCAACTGGTAACAACCATGTTAGTGTGACTACAAACATAAAGTGTGAGATATGACACCAATGTTTTGGAAATGAATTATCAACTATAAATAACTTGAGTCCATTTCCCCTTCTTGTAGTACTATCACCATAGAAATTTAAAGTCTTCTTGACCTGCATTCTTTTAACCCTTAAAATTAAATACTGCTAGGCCGGGCGCAGTGGCTGACGGCTGTAATCCAGTACTTTGAGAGGCCAAGGTGGGGGGATCACAAGGTCGGGAGATCGAGACCATCCTGACCAACATGGTGAAACCCCATCTCTACTAAAAACACAAAAATTAGCTGGGCATGGTGGCACGTGCCTGTACTCCCAGTTACTCGGGAGGCTGAGGCAGAAGAATCACTTGAACCTGGGAGGTGGAGGTTGCAGTGAGCCGAGATGGTGCTATTGCACTCCAGCCTGGTGACAGAGCGAAACTCCATCTCAACCAAAAAAAAATACTGCCAATGGTTAAGGGGAATGGTTAATGGCAAATAACTCTCAGTATCACAAACTATTTAACAGTGTAAGATAGTTCTTAAAAATATAATGGAAGCACCAAAAATTGTAAAGGATTTTGTTAGTGATATTCTTCCTATAATTCAACAGTTAGTAAATGTTTGTGGTAGATAATTAGAATAGTTAGGTAATGAGATATGTCATTTTTTATAAGTAATTGAACCATGATAAATTTACCTTGAATCAGCAGATGAGCAAAAAGAAAATATATGTTACCTGTAACACACTTACTTAGTTACTCCCTGGAGAGACGCCTGTTTCTAGATTACTTAAATCCATCCAGTTTTTCCCCTATGCTTGTGTATATATACAGCCACTATTCCTTATTTGTGAGGCCCACGTCTGAAAATTCATCTATTTCCTGAGATTTGTTTGTAATCCCCAATTAACAGTCATAGCACTGATCTTTGTCATTTGCAGGCACATGAAGAGTAGCAAAAAATTTGAGTCAGTCAGCATTCACTTTCCCACCTGAGAATGAACAAATAGATTCTCTGCTTTACTATTTCAGTGCTAAGACTCTAAAGAACAAATGTTCTTTTTGCAGCCTCCTTAACGTCCTGTTTCCTCATTTGTGTGCTTCTTGTTGGTGGTTTCACTGTTTAAAATGGCCCCCATGTGTTGGACTGAAGTGCTGTCTAGTGTTCCTAAGCACAGGAAGGCTGGGATGTGCCATATGGAGAAAATATGTGTAGTCAATAAGTTTTGTTCAGGCATGAGTTATGGTGCTATTGACCATGTGGTCAGTATTAATGAATCAACAGCATATATTAAATAAGGTGTCTTTAAACAGAAATACGCATAAAACAAGGTATTGGTCAGTTGACGAAAACCTTGTGACCAGAGGCTTACAGGAACCTAACTTTGTATTTCTTCTAGGAGCAGTGGTTCAGTGTTTACAAATTCAGTGTTTTTGGCAACTTTGCGGATCATAACTGCTGCAAATAAGAATAACTTCAATTACTTTCTTTTTTCAAAAATTGAATTCCCCTTTAATGCATTTTTTCTTAATGGTATATTTTAAGTATTTTCCTGTATCATTAGATCCTCTTCAATGTAATTGTCATATCTGTGCAGCGATACAGCATACAGATGTGTTTTAAGTATATTTACTAAAAGTTCTTTTATAGAGCATTTACAACTTCCCCTTCCCCAACATTTTGCTATTATATAAAATTCTGAAATAAACATCCTTGGCACTTAATCTTTATCAGAGCTATGATTATTTCCTTAGAATAAATTTTCTGCAATGAAATTTTGGGACACAGGATATACAAATTGAAACTTGCTATTTGCAAGAGTCCTCTATAATCTTTCAAATATGCTGTTTTCTGGACAAAAGGAAATTAACCAAAAACTGAATTTTTATCAAAATTTGAAAATCTTTTTAGGAACCTGAAATAATTATAAAACTTTAGCTTTTATTTAAATAGCCATTTGTAGTTCATTTTTTAATAATGCATTTAGAAAGCAGTGCAGAGTACAGATATCCCTTGGTATTCTCAGAGGATTGGTTCTAGGAACCCCTATGGATACCAAAATCTGGAGATGCTCAAATCTCTGATATAAAATGGCATAGTATTTGCCTATAAGCTATGTGCATCCTCCTGTATACTTTAAATTATCTCTAGTTTACTTATAATAATACTGTGTAAATGCTATGTAAATACTGTACTTTTTGTCATATTGTTATTTTTCATTTTTTCAAATATTTTTATTAGCAGTTGGTTTAATCTGTGGATGCAGAATCCATGAATACTGAGGGTCAACTGTACTTTAGACATGGACAGAGCTGCAGATTAGATATGAATACACTTGCAAGAACTGTTAGGGTTTTTTTAGGCTAGCCTTCTCTTTTTATCAATAAGGTTGGAGATGGGTTTGACTATTTGTGAGTTCCTTTTTTTTGAGACAGATTCTCACTCCATCACCCAGGATGGAGTGCAGTGGCACAATTTTGACTCACTGCAACCTCTGCTTCCCAGGGTCAATTGATTCTCGTGCCTTAGCCTACTGAGTACCTGGAATTACACCTGCCACCACACCCTGCTAATTTTTACATTTTTAGTAGAGACAGTTTCACTATATTGGCCAGGCTGGTCTTAAACTCCTGACTTGAAATGATCTACCAGCCTCAGCCTCCCAAAGTGCTGGGATTATAGGCATGAGCCACCGCGCTCAGCTGTGAGTTCCATTTTTTAAAAAGAACAAAACTCCATAGCTTTATTTTCTTTGGAATATTCTAACCATAGGTGTGTAGAAGGACTCAGATTGTCCATCTCCATTTTCAATCCCTCTTTGGTTTATTTTTTTTAGCTTTGAAATACAGGTTTCTAAATTTAAGAAACACAAAGAAACAGTGATTCCTTGTAGACACAGATGCAGAAGTGAAGAAAGGATACTACTACCTTTCATCCTGAACATTAGAGTAGGTACACCCTCAGCTGCAAGGGAGACCCTGATTAATGCCTCAGGGGAACTCTAAGCAGAGTGTACTGGAAATACAGAGGTAGGAGAAAATATGACTTGCGGCTGTGAGAATTGGGTGGCTGAATGAGGTGGCATGTGTGCTAGACATTGAAAGATGGCTTAAAATTATCATGGGAGAAATTATCTACTGCTAAAAATTTGCATACTTTCACTACATTGGCAGATTTTTAATTTTGATCTTTCTCAAGTAGGGAGCGTGCTTAGCTTGTCATTATTTTAAGCATTGCTGCTACAGAAGAGCAAATGTTGATTTATGCTATTTAAGTCTTATTTACAAAGTGCATATGGTATTTCACATTTTTCACATCCTCATAACAAATTTTTATTTTGTTTCTGCAGTGCCTTCGTGATCATAAACTACTGAGTACATGATATTAGATTGTGTTGATACACTTAGTTTGTTAACATTCTTCCCTGATTTGATAATTTTGGATTTTGCTTCACTTTTTGATTTTTATAGACAATGCCAAATGAACAACTAATGCTTCTATCTTTTTTTTAATTTCTTGTGGTGTTTTTTCGGAGAATGTGTTCTTAAAAGTGAAATCACATGAAATTACTTTTTTGTCATTGTGTATTTTCATATTGCGTTCCAAAAGTGTGTTACTAATTAATAGTATCCCCTACCATAGTTACCTCATCATTGTGTTATGTTAAAAAAAAAAGTTTGTTTCCTTGGCAACCATAAAATAGCATCTCAAGGTTGCTTTAATTTATACATCTTTGATTACTAGCATAGACCAGTCTTTTTCTAATATTATTTACTATTGGAATTTTGACTTGTATAAAATTGTTGTTCATAATTTTTGCCCAAATACTTGTCTGGTAGAATCTCTCATTTGCCACACTAAACATTACTCCATTCTTTCAGGAATCATTCCAAGTTACATATGTTTTTATGTATGTAAAATTTAAAATATGTAATATGTACCTTTACGTACCCAGTGATATTAAGGAAATAGTACCTCATACTGTTGGGTTCCCACTTGGATCCAGACATGGTAAGGCCTAAAAACATGTCTAAATCACCCTCCCAATGACCTGTAAAGGAAACAGAACTAGTATAAACTGCATAATTCCCAAATCATTTGTTTTCTGACATGGGGATATACCGTTATTCATCTAGTAACCTCTATTATGCCTCACTCCAGTTTTTTCAGTCTCTTTCTGTGTTGCTATTGTACCTTGTTTGTATTCTCCATTGTGGAACTTAGTCATCGTATATTGTAATTAATTCTTTTTCTTTCTTTTTTGTTTTGTTTTGTTTTGTTTTGAGATGGAGTCTCACCCTGTCGCCCAGGCTGGAGTACAGCAGCATGATCTTAGCTCACTGCAACTTCTACCTCCTAGGTTCAAGTGATTCTCCTGCCTCAGCCTCCTGAGCAGCTGAGACCCACCGGCATGTGCCACCACACCCGCCTTATTTTTGTATTTTTAGTAGAAATGGGGTTTCACTGTGTTGCCCAGGCTGGTCTCCAACTCCTGACCTCAGGTGATCTGCCTGCCTTGGCCTCCTAAAGTGCTGGGATTACAGGCGTGAGCCACTACACCTATCCTGTAATTAATTCTTTTTTACCTGCCTGTGTCCCATTTTCTGGATGTATCCTGAGGAAAAGAACGCTCCTGAGGAATAGAACCCTATAGTTAGATAATTTTTTCAGTTATTTTTAAATTTTTATTTTATAGAGATGGGATCTCACCATGTTGTCCAGGCTGGTCTTGAACTCCTGACCTGAAGCAGTCCTCACACCTTGGCCTCCCAAAGTTCTGGGATAATAGGCATGAGCCAGTGCAGCAGACTCTTTTTTTCTTTTAAATTCAACATGCCTAACTCACAGTAGTGCAGTCACTCCTTACTTTGTTTGTTCATCTAGCCAGCATTTATTAGATGTCTGAATACTCTCCTAAGCTTTACTGGACATGGAGCATATACAGATGAAAAAGCCCTGGTACCTGAAGTTTGGCCATTAACAGGGAGGAAAAACTTAGGTGTCCCTAGTTAACTGACAGAGTGTGAAAACTGATTTTAGAGCTTAGAAGGGCCTTAAGGCACTAAAAAATGTTAATCAAGAACCTTCTTAAAGCAGCAATGAACAGAAATTATTGGAAAACATATGTTATCACATGTTATAAATATTTTAACATTTATTTCTCCCAATTTATAGGTTTTTAGTTAAATTGGCCTGACTCACTGAATCCTTCCTTTCATTAATAAAAAATGTTAAGCCTCAGAAAGGTAGTATTTAGAGTGGGTAGGAACTGTTAGCAGTCATCTTTTTTTTGTTGTTGGTTTTTTAAGATGGAGTCTAACCCTGTCACACAGGCTGTAGTGCAGTGGTGTGATCTCGGCTCACTACAAACTCTGCCTCCCAGGTTCAAGTGATTCTCGTGCCTGAGCCTCTGGAGTAGCTAGTATTACAGACATGCACCACCATGCCTGGCAAATTTTTGTATTTTTTTGCAGAGAGACTTTTGCCTTGATGGCCAGGCTGGTCTCAAACTCCTGGTTTCCAGTGATCTACACAACTCGGCCTCCCAAAGTTTTGGGATTACAGGTGTGAGCCACGGCACCTGGCCGCAGTCCTCTTTTAACTCCTCCTTTTTATGGTTAAGGAACTCCAAAACAGTTATAGTATCCACTAGGCTAGCTGCGGTTTCTTTTAAAAAGAGATTATTTCAAAATTGTAGAAGGATATATTTTCTTATAAATGTGATGAGGAACTTTATTCACATATTTGCTCATTTGAGTCTAAGTTTTTAATCAGCTCCAAGAATAATTTAAATTCACTGGTATGTGGGCTATGGAACGTGTCCAGTTGACTTTGAGGACCACTTCTGCCCAGGCATCCCCGTGTTTCCCTTCATTCCATGTAGACCTCCAAACATACTCAGGAGCTGAGAACTGTGATACTATATGTGTATGCTCTTCACTTTTTAAAAAGTAAAAGTGGAATTTACTTTTGATGTTTAGTTATGATTCTCTTTGTGACAAAGGCATGTACAAATTACTACTAGGTTTCGAGTTTTAGTTTTTCAGTATAATATATAATATATAAAAGAATGAAATAGAATATGTCAAGGAAAATGTATCAATTATTTAACTGGCTTGTAGTGATGGTGATTTAATGTTTTATCTGAACCTTATAGCTAAATTTTTTATTGGTTTTGAGAATAACTTAAAGTGTTTTGTTTTCTTTTTATTTTTTAACTTTGCTTAGACTTTAAAAGATAAAGACATTCGTATCTTAATCATACCAGACAAAGCTAACCTAGTATATATCCTATGGGAGTTGGAGAGTTGGATGGTATAAAGAGTAGGAAGAAACCTTTGAAAATCTGTATTACTGATTCACAGAATTTTAAAAACAAGTTAGTACTCCCATTTTATTCCTCTGTTACATGCAAACAGTCTTTTAATTGAGATGAGAGATCAGGAAGAAGAGATTTTACCTGGTATCTTCTAACTTGGGCTTTTTGTTTGTTTTTTTTAATCCCATGATTCAGAGCTTTAAATATTATAATACTTTTTGAGGGATATTTTCAACTCCCTGAAATGCCAGATTTTGTGTGTGTATATGCACGTGTGTGTATGTCCATCTATCTGTATAGATGTATATGTTTTTTCTTGGAGAAAAGGTTCACATAGTCATCAGTTTATTTTAAAAGGTGTTCTTTGAGCAAAAATATGAGGAGTGGCATCGTTTCAAACTTTAATGCAGTACCTACTAGATCGTGATGACTTATGAAATGGCCAACCACTCTATTCTCACCATCCTTTTAAACAAGTCCTTCAGAGGGACAGAAGTGACAACTCAGTGTTACCTACATTTGTGATTTGCTTAATAATATGAAAAATACTAAAAATCATTGTTTGCCTTTGAAAGAGCACAGAATGTAAATGTAGGGGATGCCATAGGCAGGAATATTGGTGGATTCCATTTGGTTGTTAAGAAAGTAATTTCTTAATGGACCTCATCCTTCACTGTTAAAATAGTGAGACAGATGTGAAAACTTCTACAATTCTGTTGTTCTTTTATAATCTCATTTATTCTAAGAAAGGTAAATAAAATTAGAAATAAATAGTAGAAATGTGATTTGATGCCACCTCTGAATTAAGGACTTTTTCTTGCTGTGGTTTTTTCAAAGATTTTGTCTTATGAAGTAATATTATTTAAACTAATAGTATATGTTAATATTTTCAACTGCTGAGTTTTTGTGGAGTTTTTACAATTTTAGATTGTTTTCATCCTTTTGGTTTTTGTTTTTCTCTTCTAATCAGTATTTCATTCCTATCCCTTGAAATAGGGTGGCAGAAGGAATTTTAATAATTGGATTAAGCAATTTATTACAGTAGTCTTCTGAGGGTGACAAACAAAATTTATGTGTGCTACTCTTCCTCCGACTTGTTTCATTTTATGAATAAGCATTTTATATCTATACATGAAAGTAATCATTTCTTTAATAAAGTCTAACGTGAGACCAGTATTAGCAACTAACTTTTGTTGGTTTGGCATCATGGTCAGTAATTTCTCTGCCTTCTGAAAGTCTTTCTTTCTTGGCCTTTAGGAAGCAAGACTGTCATTACGTGTTAGACTGAGAGAAGTAGGCATTATAGAGCCACCTGGAAATGAAGAGTTAATTTTTGGTTAGTGGATGTGTTACAGGCTGAATTGTGTTCGCTTAAAATTCATATGTTGAAATCCTAAACCCCAGTATGTGATTGTATTTGGGGAGAGGGTCTTCATCAGGTGGGTCCTAGTCCAGTATCACTGGTGTTCTTAGGACACAAGCATACCCAGAGGGAAGACCACATAGTCAGGGTGAAGGCTGTCCACAAGCCAAGCAGAAAGGCCTCTGAAGAAACCAACTCTGTTGACACTGTTAACACCTTGATCTCAGACTTCTGGCCTCTAAAATTGTGAGAATATACTTTTCTATTGTTTAAGCCAGGCAGTCCTTAATGCAGCCCTAGCAAACTAATGGGGTTTGGGAGGGGTTCTTAAACAGTGATGAAAATAGCTCAGTTAATCAAATGAAAATATAAAGTTACCATTTTCACTGTAAACAAAATTTGTATTAATGCCATTTTCAAATAACCCCTATGAGAGCATCCCAAAGTCATTGGTATTTTGATTGATTTTCCAGCTGCTTCAAATAGCAGATAAGTAAGTTGTCTTTCAAGTATCATTTTGTGTGAAGCTTCAGGAAACTTATACTCTAAAAAATAATTTGAGTTAATCATTTAGGATTAACTGCTTCGTTCCCATCAAGATATTGTCTTTACCTTCTTTGATGGTTAGAGAAATGAATAAGGTTTTTCTTTTCTACTACTTTACAAAAACACTCAGAGGGAATTGTGAAATATTTAGCTGACAGACTGAAGGGGAAAGTCTACTAGTTAACTGAACTAAAGGGAATTAAATCCAACTAGTTACAGAGTAGGTGAAAGGCATTCAAGTGTCAGGGTGTTTTCATTTTCTTCTCATTTCTGAAAGTAATTTAAGAACAGAGGGGGGAAATGAAGGATTGAGAAGAAAGTACAATTTTATCACCTCTGCTCTCAATTTGGTTTATGATCCCCAGTGTCAATTTCTAGTAGGAAAAACAAAACAAAACAAAACTTTCTGCAATCACACAGGTATTACAGAAACCAGTACTCTTAAGTTTACTTTCTTCTTTTGGCTTCATAGCAGAATACATCTAGATCCTTTGATTTTTACAACTTTGTCCTGGAAAATATGGGAGAATCAGCCTATGCAATTAAATGCAAAATCAATGTAAACTGCCCGGAGGACTAACATATTAGGTATTAGCTTGTAGAGACAGATGCTTTTTCAGTCCTCTTGTGATTCAACCACTATTGGATATAAGAATTTTAGGCTTAATCTCTATTATCTCAATGTTCTAGTTGTAGGCAGAGTGAAAAGGCATAAAAGGATTATTTTTTTTCTTCCCCAAACCAGTAAGATACATGTTGTATTAGAAATACTATACTGGCTTCTGGGTATTTTTAGGCTATGATGGATACAAAATTCTGCAGTACAATAAAAGAAAATTTGTCTTTTGCCCTGAAGTTATATTTTAGCTTTCATTAAGTTCTTATCTACCATAAAGTTGGAATGGGAGAGCATTTATAGCATTGCCATCAGTTTGCTGGAATACAGTACAAGCTACTCTAATAAATGTACACAGAGATGACTTTTGAATTTTGTACTCAAGGAGAATTGTTCTCTGTGGAAGGAAGGTTATGGGTAGCATCTGAGCAAATGCTTGTGGATGCTACCTGTGGGGAAGAAGCTATAGCCCTCAGTGTTCTCTCTAGCCAGTGGTATGACCTTGGAAGATGGTGCAGTCATTTCTGGCCTTCATTTGTACTACAATGAAGACATGAAGGAGATGGATGAGATTTTCGCCTTTCTTGCTTTTGAGGGGCCTTGGGATCATTGCCCAATACACAAATCCATACGTCAACCACTACCACACATTTGTCACTGTGAGACCTATTAATTTAGATGTTATTGAGAGTACTGAACACACATGTATTTAAAAGCATACTGAATGCAAAGTAGTTTTTAGGCATTGTCTTAGTCAGCAGATGCAAAAAAGAACAATTACTAATATGTGGAGGGCCCACACTTCTGTGTTTGTGTATAGTTCTGTTTATAAATTAAAATTGATACTGGTATTCGAAAAGAAAAGGAGCCGCTAGACTAATTGATCTCCAAGGTCTTTGACATCTATGGCATCCAATAATTTTTTGAAGTATGCTGACTGCGCTTTAGTTTCTCATCACTGGAACCTCAAATATTTACTAAGGATGTAATAAAACAGTTTAAAGGAGCATAATTCACAGTGGATATGGGAGATTCAGCCGAACATGGATCTGAAGTGTGGAGAGCTCTATCAGGACAGGAATCAGGCTCTGTCCTGTTTATGTCTGTCTTCCTGGCACTGTTCATGTACCTACAGGTAGCAGGGTAGCAGGTACCCATTAAATATTTGTTGCTGAATGCGTGTCTTGGAATAAGACCTGGTTAAGAATACTAATTATGATTTTGGCTAAACTTACTTTTTTAAATCTTGCTTTAAGAAAACCAGTTACAGATTGGACCAATTAGGAAATGCATAAATTAGATATAACCATTTACTTTAGAAAAGATTATTGGACTTGAACAAAATTGCAATTGGAATTGCTTTAAATTACTTAAATAATTTAAGGACTTTTAAAGTGTAACTCTGTTTACAGACCATCAATTTATATGTAAGTTTTTGGTTAAAGAAAAAAAGATTATGGAAACTAGACAACCCTTGTATGTAATAAGGCATAATAACCATTTAAAAATTTCCTTCTAGGAAATGCTACTGACTATAATGATTAACATGTGAAGTTCATCATTAAAGTGAAGAAATGTATGTGATTGGTTATTGTAAGTTGTTGCTGAATATTATTGTTAGATTTTTCTGTTGTAGTTTTTATCTAGAAGGAATTTCATTGTGTTTATCACTTTTTTGAGGTCCTAAAATCTATTTTTTCTAGAAAATTCTTATTTCATGATGTCGTCATCTCATCTGGTAGAGAGTCAAAGATCTGGGTTTGGCATTTAGGTTTTCATGAGGTTTCTATATATTCGTTCTTTATGATAAGCAGTCTTTTCCAGTGTGCTAGGGGTGAATGACATGTAAAGGAGATGTACTCCTGATAAGCTCTGTTCCTCCTCTCTTTTCTGTTCTACTTCTATTCAGTTATGAAAAAGAAAATGAATGAAACTAAGTCACAGTTCGTAGGCTTTTGTTTCCAAAGCTCTTTAAGAACGGCTATTTTGTAAATTATACTGAAGTGTACTAATCTAGATGTTAATTCTTTTTCAAGTCAGGTTTGGTTTCCCCTTGAATTGGCACTGTAGTCTTTTTCTGACACCCAACATAGAATTTATATTTTCTCTTCCGATATGCAATATCTGCTTCCACTCATTTCACACTTTGGCTTCTTTGCATGGTGACTATCTTTTGCTGTGCATAGAAGGCCCCCAGTTTAGAAACACTTGACTTGCTGGGAAGGTGGCTGTCATGGAACATGCTCACCCCCTTAGGAATCCTTTCAAACCCCTGCAGATGCTGTCACTGCTAGAAATCCTCTTCCTCTATCCATCTCCTTTGGGAGGTGCCTAGCTCACCAGATGCTTCTGGAACCCACTTACACCCGAGGACATTTCCTCCCCATCACCTTCAGGGTCTGAAAGCCTTCAAGCCCATGAGGTTGGAAGGCAGAATTGCAAGGTTCCTTGTGCTGTTCATTCACTCTGCACTAATTTAGAAAGGGTGTTTGAGCTAACTTGGAGACATCCAAATTATTTTCAATTTAATTTAAATGAAAAAAATATGGTTCAAGTGTCAGATTGATAAGTTAACATTAAAAGTCATTTGCATGTTGAGGGCTTATGTATATTTTATTTCTCATATTAGATTTTGAGTCTCAAGGGGCAAAGATTGTACCTACAGTGATTTTTGTTTGTATCTTCAAAAATGAAGTTGACTTTTTGAGTATCAGTATATTCCTTCCCAAGATAAGTAGAAAAAAAAATTATACTTTAATCTGATGTGAAATAGCCTCCTTTTTCTTTAACCTATTTTTGTCAGTGTAATGTTGCAAATTAGTTGCTTCTCACCCATTAAGCCTAATTAATCAAGGTAGTATTTAATTTTCTCCGACTTACTGTCTGGTTTAATATTTTCACCAAGCAGCCTAGTTACGGAAGGGTCATCTTTCCATTTGACAAATCAAGTATATCTCTTGAGGAGCTTGTCTGTGTAAATTTCACATTTACTCCCTCTTTGGGGGGAGAAAAAAAATGAGGAGGGAGACAGTAAAAAACTGAGTATCTGTAGTGTGGTTTGCCTGTCCCTTATAATACAGCTATAATTTCCCTGTCCCTGGACTCCTATCATGAAAGTTTGGTCAGCCTGATTTTTGTTTTATTTTGTTTTCTTTTTTTCTTTTCATTCTTTTTTTTTTTTCTTTTGAGTTTCTGAGCCTATGAAGTTTGGAGCAGAGGTGAATATGTATGTCAGTAGAACATGATGACAAGTGATATTGCCACAGTATTTTTAATATAACAATATTCTATCAAAGGAATACAAATTTGGATTTTGAAGTATAGAAAGAAGAATTTTTCTTTTTGTCTTAACTCAATGTAATAAAAAGCTTGGTTGAAGACCGTCCTGGGAGTAAAAACCCAGTGTATCTAACTGGTGTCATTTCAGGACAGCAGGATGCCACTGGAGTTCAGCCCCTGCGGTTTGTTTGTGTTGGCATGCCGTCATGTATAGAGGGCATTTTAAAGTGTTCTGGCGTAAGAGAGGAAGAAGATGCTTCGAGTACTTTAACCTGGTTATTGCTCCGGTTAGAACATGTGCTTTTGCTTTCTCTAGGCAGAGTTGTTGTGTTTACATCTTCGTCCCTCATCGTGGCATGGGAAGAACCGCTTTATGCTTTATCATGCTTCTCTTCACACAGATGCACAGCCCTTTGTGTGCTTTGCATAAAACTTGTCTTTCATCCTGCCTTTTGTATCTTTCTCAAGGAAATTGATCTCATAAAGAATGCTATCAAATTCATCAACGGGTAGAAGGTAGCATTTCAAAGTATAAGTAAAAGACATTAAAAGGTTGCAGTCGTAAGCTTGACTGTCTCAACAGAGCTATGTAGCAGAAAATATTAAATTTGGCCTGCCTGCCATTCAGTCACTCTAGGCATAACTAGCCAAAGAATTTCACAATGTGGATAACCTCCAGCCCTCTGACTGTATGCAAAGTAGGAGGCCTGAATGAGAGCATTGTGTTATAAAACCTTAAACTGGAGCAAGACTAAAAAGCCCAATCTCTCTGGTTATTTTGAACATTGAAATGCTGTCTAAGAGAAAAGAACTCATTATGACTCAGTTCCGTTAATTAGACGTAAATTACCATCTTTTGTCTGATACAAAAGAAGGTAAAGGGACCTCTGCAAGACCAGAGGATACAGAAATTCTAATGAGATGAGCGCATAGGCTGGAAACAGAGTGAAAACAAGAAGCCATTCAACTAAAGGCAAGCCCCTAGTGTGTCTCGTGTGTGAGCAAAAAGCAAAAACATACATATGTAATTGTCCAGATTCATATACTATTTAGAACCATGATCAGTGTCCCCAGAGAGCTCACGGGGTTCTGATTTTTGACAGGATGTGATGCTGACCCACACAGAAGGAGTCTTTTCCTGGGCACACTCTGAAGATTTTTGTTAGGTACGCAGCCTTTCTCAGTGGGAGACCATAGGCCTCTAGTGTGATTGAATGATAAATAAATGGACCTTTTACTTAAAAACAATGAAGGCTTAATAAATAAAGGAAATTAGCAAAGTTCGACCAAAAGGTTTAAGGAATTATACAGTAGTAGAGGAAATATTTAAGCATAACAATAACTGAAGAACTATAGAGTTCTAATGCTGAAAAGGACTCTCGGGTAGTTATAAAACTGAAAAGCTACTTCATTAGGATAAGAAAACAGTATAGTAACCCTGTTAATCCCTTCTTTAGAACAGTATAAACACATTTTCTTAATTGTATCAATTTCTGAATTGCAAACCAGGTTATTCCAGTGTGAATTTAGCTGTATTGTTGCTGTCTGCTAGAAGGTTGAAGTTCTCCCTTGTGTTAGGCGAAAATTAACATGGTCTCAAAGGTCTTGTATTCTGGTCACTAAATGTCATTCCTTTTTAAAACAAGTTTATAATACAGTGAGGAGCATGATGCCAGATGGATAATATTTTTATTCTCTTTTAGAGAAGATGAGGTGGATGAGGTTGAAGGAACTGGTCAAAGAGAAACGGTTATTTAGCTGCCCCATAACCTGGATCCTATGGCATTGACTATCATATGATTAGTTCACATGACCTAAATACTAATTCCATAGGAAATTATAATATTGCAGGTAATTAATCATTTCATTCATTCAGCACATTAAGTACTTATTAAGTCCCAAACACAGTGTTACGCTCTAGGGATTCAAGGATTACTATGACTCTAGGACTGAGAATAGGAATATAGAGTATGGGACCAGATTGAGAAGAAAGTTGAAGATTTTCACTAGAAGTGTGACTTTGAGATGCTTATGGACATGACAGTGTCAGTCAGTACCAAGTAGGTATTTAAACATGATTTTCTGAAGGTGGAGGTTAAGTCTTGGCTGGAAGGTCCAGATATAGCAGTCACCAGTGGGGATTTGTTTGTTGATCCTGTGTGGTAATGGTTGCAGTCATACAAGGTGAATGACAAGAGCCATGATATGGGGATGATGCCTTGAACTTAAGATTTGAGAGGCAAGATGGAAATTAGGATACTGAGGTGAAAAGTCATGCATGTGCAGAGGAACAGGGTGGAACAGGTAGAATGCAGTGCTTGCAGTGCTGTGCTTGCTAGGCAGGGAAGTGTCTTTTCTCAGTATGTTAGTTAGGGGAGATAGAGTGTATGTTTGTGTAAGTGTAAGAGAAAGAGACTGCTAAGTAGAGCAGAGAACACTAGGATAAGGTTGTGGCAGGGGGAGGCATAACCATTTTTTAAGTTCATGGCTGTGTACAAGGGAAGTTTAAAGAGAAATTTTGAAAAAAAAAAAAAAAAAAGGACTGAGGACGATAATCTGTCTCTAGAGGAAGTCAGGGTCAAGAATTCAATTGGGAAGTAAGTCTCCAACAGGAGGAGGAGTTCCTCCATCTGTAGTCATGGAGTTAGGGATGGGTATGGCTATCTGTACATAAAGCGTATATTAGATAGAAGAGTAGAGTGGAGGATTCAGCTTTGACCAGGGCTGCTGGCCTTCCTCTTTCGGGAGAGCAGGAGATAAATCACCTGAGTTTGTCCAGAGCCTTGTGGCGGTCTAGAATAGTGTCTGAGGGAACTGAGAAAGAGCTATACCAAGGACAGCTAAAAAAATCCATTGTTGCTGGTTACCAGATTAGGACTCTAGTCATGGATTGGAGGAGAAGCACAGGACAGTTTTTCCTCCAGAAGCTTTCAGCTTCCTGCATGTGAATGAGAGATGGTACTTTGCTGTTTTGATCCCAATTTTAGGGTTTCACTGGGTGGATGAGGTTGAAGGAACTGGTCGAAGAGAAAGAAACGGTTATTTAGCTGCCCCATAAGCTAGTAAGAGCAGGCTGGGACTTTTGACATTTTATGGGTGTGTGTGTGTGTGTGTGTGTGTGTGTGTGTGTGTGTGTTCCCTTTTCATTTTGTTCTGCATGTTACTTCCAAGTATTATTCCTTTTCTTTGAAACAGTCTTACAACTGGCTTTCTTTTGCTGTGTGACTTGGAGAAACCAAGTAAAGAGGGGGATTCTCTGGCCATTTTTCAGAAGCTTGACCACAGAAGAAGACAAAAAAGCAGCTCCTGAAATGTTGGTGACTCTTAACTATTCTTATTATTTTGTACTATTTTGTATTGTATTTTCTCATAAAAACAAAACAGCAAAGAATAACATGAAATAAGGAAATCCTTTCCCTGTTGTGTTAGAGCTCAGTGACATTTTTGCAGACTGCCCCATTGGATTTTGTCCTCAGCATTGCTTGCGAGTTCTCAGGCAAAATAAAAACGATAGGCACTGCCTGAGTAATTATTTCTAAAAGCGCAGAGGCTAATAGGTATATGGAGAGTTAAGTAAATCAGATTCGTGTATGCCAGCTCCTATCACCGAGTATTGTATTACTGGGGTTTGTTCATTTGAATTTATCAGACAAAACTCTTCATGGCTGATTTGCTTATTGGCTACCCAGGACAGACTTCAGATTATATGTGAACCAAGTTAGACACAGCTCTCTAAACTTGGCAAAATTGCTCTCCACTGAGCTCAGCAAGAGACAGAGAGAACTCACTAAACTAAAATACTTACCCTCCCACCCTCATGTGAAAATGTGACTGTGAGGAGTTGCTCACAAGCCACCGTAATGTTTTTTCAAAATACTGGATGTAGGACAGTGATTCTCAGCCCTGGCCTAGTGCTAACTAGTCCTATTTCTCTTTGCCTCAGCAGACAAATACGAATTCAGTCAACTGTAGTGTGCGCATTTATGTTTTAAATCAACCTTAAAATCCATCATACCTTTTATAATCGAGAAAGCGTATTCACATTGATCTTAAGTAAGGTATAGGGAACTGGTATACTAAATCTTGGCCTGAATATAAATAAGAAAAATCTGGATGCTAGTACTTAGTCAGCAAGTAACTAGCTTTGTGACCTTAGAAAGGTCACATACCTCTGAGATCTTAGTTTCCTTATTCATAAAATGATCTTTAAGGTCTTTTTCAAATTTTAATAATTCTTTAAATTGTACTTGAAAGATTTTTAAAACAATGTTTTTTCTTGATGTTTTCTACTCAGTCCAATGTGGTCCAGGTTTTTCCTGGCGCAGCAGTGCTGTGATCAGTCTGTAGCCATCCATGTTTCTTTTGGATCAGAGCCTTTCATTTTCTTCTTAGTTCTGTTTACCAAGTGATTTTTGGCTATTTGTCTATTCATTAGTATCTTCAGCATAGGGTGGACTGGGACAATAAAGTACAAAATTCAGGCAAGGCACTACTGCAGTCTTGGTCTGATGCTGAAAATGAGTTTCTTGGGGGGTATTACCTTTAGTTACTTAATTAGACTATCTGTGTCTGCAGTAGCTGATTGAAAGAACAGCTCTGCAACCAGATCAACAGCAACAAACGTGTTTTACCAGGTCTCTTCCCTAGGAAGTCCATAGGCAAGAAATTGAGTATCAGCATTCTTTTGTGCTCAGTTGGCATCAACTGTTACTTGCTTTTAGGACGATCAAAAGGTATTTTTAAACTCTGCTACTTTAGTTCACTGTGAAGAACAACAAACCGTAACCCTGTGGTCACAGATAAGGGTGGGAAAGAACCTTCTAGTTGGTGCAATCCAGCCTTCCACCAGTGCTGGAATAGTTTTCTTAAGAGATGATACTAACTTTTGTCTGTGGATATTGACAGCATTTTCCTGTTCTTTTTTTGTGTTTCCTAAATAATGCATTTTTTGAAAGTATATTTTCATTATATTCAAGAAACCAAAGCTCAAGTTCAATTAAGGCAGCAACTATTTAAGAAACAGTTGTGTGGTCATAAAACAATATGTATAATGTACCATTTTATGGCCCAATATAAAATAGGATTAATGAGATGATAAGAATTGCTTTGTGAATCTTTGAGCAATTTGTAGGAAAAAATGTAAATCAATTTTTGTATGGGGTGCCTATTAAAATCTCTGATGTGGCAAAAATACTCAAGAACTTGATCTACTTTGTTAGGCTGGCAAACCTTTGTTATGATGTCTCTAGTGAAGAAATGTAACCATGCCTATAAGTATTATGTTGCCTATTATATGTTTATTTATTTAGAGTCTTGCTGTGTCAGCCAGGCTGAAGTGCAGTTGCATGATCATAGCTCACAGCAGCCTCGGTCTCTGGGGCTCAAGTGATCCTCCGAACTCAGCCTCCAGAGTAACTGGGAATATAAGTGTTGTAAGCCATTACACTCAGCTAATTATTTAGTTTTTTTTTGTTTTTTTTTTGTTTGTTTGTTTTTTAAAGAAACAGGAGTCTCCCTATATTTCCCAGGATGGTCTCTAACTCCTGGGCTCAAACAGTCCTACTGCCTCTGCTTCTCAAAATGGTGGGAGTACAGGCTGTTGTCAATTTAAACACTTTTTATAAATCCTAAATTGACTGTGATTCTTATAACAAGAAAATATTAGATCAGTTATTTTTTCACAAAATGATTCTCAGTAGTTTATAGCAGGATTTTACAAGGCTATGAACTTAAGCTTGGACTTGATTATGTGACTTGAAGAGCTGACACTGAAAAAGGATGGTATTCAAAAGATGACAAGAAGGAAAATGCTACACTCCTTCCTTCCTTGCTGGCTTATGTTATATAATTTGATCAGATGAAATACCCTGTTCTAAAATGTGTAACCTTTGACAAGCATTATTCACATATATTTTATTATCTTAAAGCTAATTTACATATGAAGTTTAGTAACCTCTGAGCCAGCCGTTAAACCACTGTCAACTTAAGATAATGCTGCCCCATAAGAAAGGGTCAATTTTATAAATGCAGTATCATCATTGTTCAGGGAAGTCTTATGGACAGTCCTGAAGCCAGATGGCATTTTCTTCATTGAGCAATGTTACACATAAGTGAAATAATACAATTAATTATGTATTTGATTTATATATGGCAAAAATTTACTTTTGTTGTATGTCTAAGAAATAGATTTATGATATCATGACTTGCTAAATATTTTCAGGTAAAATATTACTACTAGCTTGTAAAAGACTTTTAAAGTAGCCTGTTTGTAGGGAAGTTTCTTACAATTTTAAAATATTTTCTGAAAGTTGCTCCTACTATCTAGCTATCAGTTATTGGCTTTTTTAAAAATGGATTTTCTCAGGCTTTCCAAGATAAACGAATTAATGGACATTTATTTTGACTGGTACTTTAGGAAATGCTTCAGTGTATATGATGGGATTTGCCCTAAATGGTATGAAGTACGGCTAGGGAGAATCACTAACATAAGCAAACAGTTTTACAAGGCAGTACGTAATATGCTAAACTGTTAAGAGTTAAAGGGATCTAGAAAAGGAGAGCTTATCCCAACCTAGATGAATGAATAGCATCTTGGGCTGGACCTTGAATGATGAGACTGTGTAACTAATTGCTGTGGTGTACAGGAAGTCATGCAAGGTCCTTTGCTTATGGTTGATCCTCACAGCAGCCTCTTCTGAGATGAGGAAGCCAAGACTAAGAGTTTAGTCATTTACATAGCTGGCTGCTCATTGGGCTGCTTGCTTCTGGGCAGAGAAGACTTGCAAGATGGAAGGAAAGGTGCTGACTTAGGCACGACTGTGCTTTCTAGTAGTCAGTAGGTGCGCTAAGTTTATAGAAAATCTGTACATTACAGGAAATCTCGTGTAAGCAGAGGCACGGGCCTTTTTCAGTTTCGTTAAATATTTTTCTTTTATTACAAGCCGTTCACAAGATTGTATCTGAAGGTGGAATATTACTGAGGATCCACAGTGCTCAGTAATATTAGCTGATTGAGTGAAGAAGTATTGCATCTTTCCCAGTTTACGGTATAATACTTAAATTAGGTTAGTCATTTGTTTAAATTTTAGCATGAGCATGATTTAACAAATAAGCTGTAAGCACTATACAAAGAAAATAAATTTAAACTCTATTAAGATTTATGGTAATTTATTTCAGCATTTTTTGATAATCAAAGGTGTCAGGGTTTTTTTAAGTATTTTTCCTTTGTTGTCTTATGCTTTGTTAATTTTTGAAAGACATAGTTATTAAATTTGGGTGGTGTCATCTTACAACCTCAAAATTTAGAAAGCCAGGCAGCTTTAGAGCAGAAACTCCTTGAAACTGTAAACTTGTATTTTAACATAATTTCTGTGGAATTTTAATTTCTTTTTGAATGGGAATAGAGGTTCTTTCAAGTTGCCTTATTAAATAGGAAGTGAAAACAGATTTCTAAATTCTAGTGTTGTTCGTGGTTTTCAGATCGTTGCTGTGAGGCCTCAGGCTTGTGTTGGATTTCAGGTAGTGACCTTCCTCTTTATTGCTTATTCTCTCTTTGGCGGTAAAGCCAGTGTCATTTTGCTTTTTGCTTTGCCCTCAGGGTCTTGTCTTTCCTCCACCTTCAGGTAAATTAATTACCAGCACATTCCTGTTTCTCTCTTGAATATCAGCCCTGTGTCCTCTTCCTGAGGAACCCCTCATTAGTCACTGAAAGCTCCTCAGGATCTCTGGATCATACTCCAGTAATGCTATTCTGGAGACTTTCAATTCATGTGTTAAATGTAAGAAGACATTTTTCTGGCCTCATGTTTTCCTTTACTAAAATTATATTTTTCTGCTTTAAAAAAATTGTTCATAAAATAATGGGTCAGTTCTAAAAAAATCAGTTAAGTCCCTGTGATCATGTGGCACATGTTTTCTGAGGGGGGCTGGAATATACTTTTAAAAGCAGTGACCCACTGCACAGCAGAACACAGTTTCCGTCATAGGGCATTACGGTGACAATGCAGATCCATGGTTTCAGGACAAGTGTTCTGCTTAGCAAGGCTCTCCCCTTCTCAGGGGCTTGTCATCTTGCCTCTGATTTGATAGCAGAACTGGAATTGAGAATCTTTACTCTTTAAACCATTAACGGCAACATCCATTTTTGCTTTGTCTTACTTTATTTTAAAATAAATTTATCCTGCAAAGGAAAAAATATTCGGTGGGTTTATGAAACAAAACTGTGACCTCTTAAAAATTTGCACTTAACTATAGAATAACCAGTAATTGGAGAGACCCAAATACAGCTGAATATGTATTCTGATTGTTTATAGACAGGACTCAGACCTACACAGGATTGAAAATCATATAAACTTTACAATGTGCTCTACTGTAAAGTATTACCTTCTGCGTGTGTTGCATTCTAAGAATTAATGGAGAAATTAAAAACAATAGAAAAATGTTTAGAGAGCAAGGGTTTTTGTAATCTGAAGGGAGGATGAGAAAAAAACACTTAATCACATTCATGGATCATGATGAGGGGAATTATTTTTTACCACAGCTTTATCTTGAGAACTGATGCTAAGCATAGGTTGGAATTGTAGACAATTTAGATAGCTAAATGTTAGACGATTTTACTATTTTATTGAGCAAATATTTGTTGAGGATTTACTAAGTTGCTAGGTACAGAGTTTAATAAGAAACATTCCTGAAGATTTACGGAACCAAACAAGATAAGCAAATAATGACATTTCAAGGTAGGCTCTACTCTGATTAGTCTGTGGAGGAATGAGATTATTAATGTTCAGAGGAAAAGTCCCTTTATAAGTTACCACAAATGTGATTGTTCAATCAAATGTGAAATAAGCATGCTCACAGTGGAAGAGTGAGCAGCACACTTTGTCTACATAAATGATTGGGGTTAAACTGCTGCGGGGAAGAGTATAGAAAACTCTTACTCTGTGGACATGTTTTGTTAGGGTCTTAAAAGGTAAGTAGAAGTTTTTCAGCTAAAGAAGGGTATTTCAGGCACAGAAAAATTCAGTGTACAAATGCATAGGTTCTTGGAGGAACACTGTATTGGAAGGGAGAATGTAGTGTAACTGGAATATCAAATATGAGGGAGGCGAGGCAGGCAGGGAGACAAGGTCAGAAAGGGCCAGCACTGCCACTCCGAGGAGTTGGTACTTTGTTCTGAAGTCAGGAATAGCATCATTGCCCTCCATCGCCTCAGTATCCCAATAAGTCACCAACTATGGCCTCTGCTGCCTTAATCCATCTTTAGTTAAGTTCTTCCCCAACACTCTACCTTTCCCATTGCTGAAGTTCACATATCCTATTATTTTTTTCAAGACATTGTGGTTAATGAATCTCCATTTTCATTTATATGTGTACATCACTACTTTGCTTATATATATTAAATCAGTATAGTGTTTGTCCAGTTCCAAGAGGTCAACAGCTGATCAGGGTTCTCTCAGTGCTGAAGAATCCTTTCAGTTAACCTAGAGAGTTCTGAGACACAGAATGTATCTTGAGAAGCATACTCTAAAATTTTAACTTTGAAGTTTGTTTTCATCTCACGCAGAAGTGGCAAAGGAATGTAATCTGTCTTGCATGAAGGACATTTTACAAATACTCAGAATATGTTCTATGGGAGGGATATCTTCTGATACAAAGTTTATGTCCAACTTTGATGTTGATAAAGCTGTGGTAAAAACATGTCCTTGCAATAGCCACAGATTTGATTTGGTATATAAAATTTTGCAAAGCTTCCATTTTAATGGAAGAAGAATAAATGTTGATGATCACTTTTCCACTTTTCCCTTTCTTTTTCTTTTATTTTATTTTATTCTTTTTTGTTGTTGTTGTTGTTGTTGTTGTTGTTGTTAAGACAGGGACTCGCTCTGTTGCCCAGGCTGGAGTGCAGTGGCACAATCTCAGCTCATTGCAACCTATACTTTCCCAGTTCAAGTGATTCTCAGGGGTTGCAGTGAGCTGAGATTGTGCCTCAGCCTCCCAAGTAGCTGGGACTATAGGCACATGCCACCACACCCGGCTAATTTTTGTATTTTTGGTAGAGACGGGTTTCATCGTGTTGGCCAGGCTGGGCTCAAACTCCTGATCTCAAGTAATCTGCCTGCCTTGGCCTCCCAAAATGTTGAGATTACAGGCGTAAGCCACCATGCCTAGCCCTCACTGTTCCTTTTCTCTGGGAATAGGGTAAATATTTTGTAATTTGTTTTTATTTTTTGTGCTTAGTCTTCTATTTTGGAGGACTTCTAGAGTTAAAAATTATGACATTTCTGGGATTTCAGAACACACTGACTGATGCCTTGATCTGATATATGCAGAAATGTTTAGATGTTCTTGTACTGATGATTTTTCTTATTAAAGGATTTCTTTCAGTCTTATTTTAATTTCTGATCTGATAACATCTTCCTTTGTAAATGTTCATGTTGCTCATTTAGGAGATTCTGTAAATCTTTGATGTAATTCATTCTTTGACTGTTCACTCCAAAGATTGTGATTTCTGCTTATAAACTTGTGATGGTAAACAAGCAGAATAGTATGCCATTACTCACTAGTAGGCTTTTACCAGTTTTAGTAGGCTTAAAACACCAAGCAGTGTGGCCAGTGTTCCTGAAACAGTAACTATTTAAAATAGGAAAGGCAAAATTAACATTTATTACCAATTTGGCTATTAGATGAAAACCGTTTAGTACCCACTTTTCTTTCCCTGTGTACTAAAGTAGAAGATGAATAGGTGCTTCCATAGTTGATGACGATCGATGATTCAGATAATTACGCTAATGATGAAGGCAAATTTTTATGAAGGGCAAGTGACAGCTACTATAGAGTACTTCCAATGCATTGTAGCATTAATTTTCACACTCTTTTGCTTTTCCATCTATCACAAATTTGCAGAGTTATTTTATTTGGTTATAATTTTGTGAGAGATCTGATAAATTACTCCACACATTTCCTGAAAACAGTGTTTCTCAAGCTTGATAAATGAAAAGGGCCTCTTTTTGTTAGGATTTAAATTATATTATGATAAACAGGTAAAATATAAAACTAGTTAAACCTTTATTGTAATATATGTCTCATATAATTTTAAAACCAAAATAATTTTAAACACACACAAAAACCTAAAGACCCGGCTGGGCATGGTGGCTCATGCCTGTATTCCTAGCATTGTGGGAGGCTGAGGCAGGCAGGCAGATCACTTGAAGTCAGGAGTTCAAAACCAGACTGGCCAACATGGTAAAATCCATCTCTACAGAAAATACAAAACAAAACAAAAACTAAAGACCCATTAAAACTCAAATTAGAGAGTTAATTTTATGTCGTGGATAGTAATGTTTTATTGAAAATAACATTGCACAGTTATGCTGGGGGTTTCAGCATTCTTACATATGCATGTGTCATGACAACTGAGTTTCCTCACTGCTTTCCTTACTCAAACTAGCTAAGACCTTCATACAGAATGGAATGGCCTCATTTAATCTTTGCTTGAGAAGTGAGTATCATCCACATATTAAGTTCACCTTTACATGACTACTTTGTACCTCCTTGTTCATGTAAATACAAGTGGTTATTAAGTATTCTTGTTAACTTCAAAAATTAGTATAGGAATAAAAACCAAAAATTAATTTAAAAATTCTTGCAGAGAGTTTGTAGTCTCTCAGAATTTTGGGGGCAAATCTTCCTGCTTCCCACCACCTGCAACATGCTAATAAAATTAATACAATGTAAATAACAAGATAATGAATGGCTCTTTGTATGCATTATCTCATGGAGTCTTGCAGCAACTCCAGAAGCAGCGTTGTCTGGTTAACTCTTTTTTTGCAGATAAGGTCAGTGGACCTTGGACATACTAAGTAAATGCTTCCCAAAGTCACATGGCTAGTAGAAAATCAAACTGATTTTGAACCCAGATGCTTTCACTCCAGAGCCTGTAACACCCCTAGTAGAAGCCTGATTATTTTGTCAGTTCAGTAAATGTGTTTAACATACCTATGTACCAGGTACCAGTCCAAATGCTTCTCATATATTATCGTCTTTACAAGAATCTCAGCAGAGTAGATTCTATCATCTGCCTTTAGTAGGCTAAGAGGGCTCAAGGTCATCCTTTTAGTAACACTCTCCCCCACCTTAAGAGATATGAAAATGTAAATACTCATTAAATAAGAGACAGTTTTAAAAGCAGAATTTAAAATAGTGTCTTTATTTTCTGTATCTTCAGGGCTTGATTTACAATTTTCAAGAAAAAAACAATCAACTAAGAGATCCTATCTTTATATTGATTTTTTAAAATAAAAACTCAAAAAATGTCATTAGAATATGAGCCTGTTAAGCTTTTTAAAGGCCCTCATTATATGTGAACGTCAACAACAGATACGAAATAAATACCTTGTGAAATGAACTTCTCTACATTGAAAACATGTTGGGTCAGTAAATTTTTTGGCAAATTTATCAATGTAGTAAATATTTCATTTGCTAATAGAGCTGTTTGGAAGAAGATTTGTTTATACTAGAGAACTGAAGGAAATGTAATCCAAATTACAGGGATGATGATTCTTACTGAGATTCTGGCAGTGTCCTCTATTATGTGTATCTATAAAATGATTATATTTTGAAAAAAACATTCTGTGCCACCATCTATGTAATTTATGTGACATTATTTACCGTTGATATACTGACAGCCAAGACAGTAATAAGGACTGTAGCTGAGTGTGTATGTGCGAGTACATACATGTGTATATAGAGCAACACATATACATAAAGGTGTGTGTGTAACTCATGACTCCTAGGGTTTATATACTTTTGAACATTGATGGATTGTTATTTTGAATATATGTTGTCACTCTTATGTTCAAGTACTGCTTTGCATAAAGCAGAAATTACTGCCTTGTGTATAAGCAACCATTTAAGACTATTTTGTTGATTACCTTTGTTTGAAGAATAATGCATTAGAATAGTAAGCACATCATAAAGCTTGGAAGGCCTTCCTGTGCTTTGTGTAAAAGTTGTGTGGAAAATTGTTGGTTGGTTTGTTTTTAGTCTCTATTATTTGGACATACGTTCTAACCTAGTTTATTATTCAAAACTCTTAAATGGTTACTTGCTACATTGTAGAGGAAAACAGTGTTTAACAAGTGTTTAACAGAATCCATGACCTGATGGAACTAGTGGGAGAGATAGTTAACAAGCGCATGATCACAGATGGTGGTAAGGAAAAGGACAGAGAAGAACTGTGCCAGGTGGAGTCTTCTGGCTTGAGTAGGCCTCTGTGGAGGGGGATGGGAAGCACTGAGGAGGAAAGACAGAGCCACATGAATACAGGCACTCCAGTGCAAGACAAACACAGCGCTGCTTAGAAGCCGAAAGGCATGTGGTGTGGCGGTCACATAAGGCTAGTGTTGGGGAGAGGTGATTAGCCTGGACAGGCAAAGGGCTCTTTATAGCATATAAAGAAAATTCAGCCAGGCCACCTAGGAACATACCCATACTCAAGAGAGAGAGAGAAGAAAGAGACTGGTAAGGAAGAAGCACAAAAATGGGAGAGGAGAAGGAGAGAATGAGAGCCTGAAAGCTTGGAACTGGGTGCATGAGGAGAGGGAGTTTCAAGGCCAAGAGAATAAGTGATTCTCTGTCAGACGTTGCTGTGTTTTGACAAGAATTCTATAGAATCATTGACTTTAGCAATTAGGCTTAAGCGGTTGCTGGTGACCTTATCAAGAGCAATGTCATTATCTCTATTGTGACTTGAGTCCTAGGATCTTAGAGTAATTGTATCATTAAAAGTCTCATAAACCTAGTCATTTTTTCTAATGGAACTATCCTAGGCATATTATTGCTACCTTTAGGGTTAATAGTGTAATCCCTAAGTGTGAAAAGAAGCCAAACTGGGGCTAAAAGGAAGCATGAAGGGGGAGAAAGCATCACTCAAGCTATTTGCAAGGAAATGGATAGTGGACATAGGCTCATCTAGAATACTTAAGTGACAGTATTTATCTTAAGTAGCTTAGAAACAAAATTACTGGGTTGCTGATTAAGAAAATGCATGCCAACTTGTCCAAATGCCAGTGGTTTGTTAATTATTTAGCAATAAAGTAGGTTTAATTCTTTCCCTGCTTTCTGGCTAATGGGGAGATAAGAAATGGAGGAAGGGAGCGAAGGTCAGACTTGGGCAGTCCTGGGAAGGTAGAGGTCGGCCTCCTGTCCTCAGTGCTCTGAGGATGGCGTGACAGTTGTATTGACAAAGTGTCCCTCCCACCAGCCTTCTCTGCTCCCTGCATTCACTCACACTTTTCCTGCTTGACTTCCTGCTTCATCTCCAAGGAGCAGAGAGTGACCTTCTGACTAGTACACACCTGCTTTTTTGCTCAGCAGCACTTTTTAGTCTGTCCCTTTAGGAACCAGCACATACATCCTTTCCCAACTCTTACTCAAAAGAAGCAGAAAAAGAGAGAGAAAGGGAGGGAGCAAAAATTGGCAGAAAACAGTGAAAGAAAATGAGTTTGACAGATTTGTTCAGTTCTGGATGCCTGTCTTCCTGTTTCTTAAATTTGTCAGAAAAGCTCAGACCCTGCCCCCACAATGAATAAAATCCCCAAGGCCACTGTCTGAAAAGAGGGGAGATACACATCATTTTCTCCCCAAATTATCAGAGGGAGATCCATGCAGGCAGAACCAAGACACAAATCATTATCTCCAAATTACTGGCACAAAATCATATCAATGTTTGGGGCTTTAAAATGGGTGGGCTAATGTGGAGGAGAAAAAATAATTGAAAAACAGAATGTCTCCTGAATAATAAATAAGTAAAATAATAAATAAGTAAAATCGAGTTGTAATTTAATCCGAATCCTACCATTGATGGATTGCCCGTGATTCGTGGTGTGACGTGGCGTGCTGTTTACCATTTCCTGACCTACAGCCTCACTACCTGTTTGTCTCTCCTACATTTATCTTGAGACGTTTAACTACTTGTTTATACTTTGCTGTCTCCAGTTATACCATGAGTTCTGTAAGGGCTGGCAGTGGGCGTACCGCACTGCCTCACAGTGCCCAGCTCACAGTAGGTATTACGGAAGGCTTTGTTGTCTGGTCTAGTGAGGTGTCCAGTCCTGGAATGGAAAAGAGGCTAGCTATATTCTCTTCTCAGATGCACTAGCTGGAGAGCTTGCTCAGCAACCTGTCCTCCTCCTCTTTTTGTGTTGGTCAATTATAGTCTCATGCTATAGGAGACAACCTGGTGCCATGGAATTAGAGTATCTGACTTGGAATCAGTGACACCCCAATGCAAATCCCATCTCTGCTCTTTAGCAAGTATTTTTCCAAGCCTTATAGCTAAAACAGGGATAATTATACCCATCTCATAGGGTTATAATATGGTTCAGATGCGATAATAACTATGAAAGCACTTTACAAATTATAAAAGTGGTGTAAGATGGAATAACACTAGTTGAAAATACTATACTTTTATGCAGCTTTTACACTTGACAAACCTTATATAGACAGGGTAGAATATCTATAAGTTTAGCATAAGTTTCCTACAGAATTCCAGCTCTTTTCTAAGCCATGTTCCCAAATCACATTCCGATCTTCACCCTATCTATGATTCTATGAAGATTGGATTAACTGTCTGGTTGGTTGCCATGTTTACTAATCCGTTGATGGTTTGCCTTTGCCTACTAGGCTTCTTGTGGATGTCGATACACTGGAGGCCTTAAAGTGAACTTCCATTTTGTCACATTATTTTGGTGAGGGCGAGTAGCAGGAGCTACTTATATTACATTTTGTTTTTGTTTTTTTTTTTTTGAGATGGAGTCTCGCTCTGTTGCCAGGCTCACTGCAGCCTCCGCCTCCCGGGTTCAAGCAGTTCTCCTCCCTCAGTTTCCCAGATAGCTGGGACTACAGGTGTACGTGGCCACACCCGGTTAATTTTTGTAATTTTAGTAGAGACAGGGTTTCACCATGTTTGCCAGGATGGTCTTGATCTCCTGTCCTCGTGACCTACCCACCTTGGCCTCCCAAAGTGCTGGGATTACAGGTGTGAGCCACTGTGCCATGCCTGTATTACATTTTTATAGCATTCCCAGGAAAATGGTACCTTGATGAGAGTTTCTGATGGGGTAAAAGGTTAGACAACCAGTTTCCAAGATGCCTCCAGAAAAGTTGCAATGTCAGCACTGAATGCAGCTCAGGGTCATTGTGGTGACTCTATCTCCCACTTAAAATATGGTAGATGCCTTAATGTGTCTTGTATTCTGAGGGCAGCTAATTCTCTCAGTGTGTGCTCATAACATAGGCATCAAACAAATCTGGGAGAGCCCAGGGACTGCATCCTGATAATATATTAATGATATAATAAATGTTGTCCTTTATTTTTAAGATCTGAGGGAGGAATGTTTAAGGTAATCCACCTGAGAAAGGCTAAGGTACCTGGGAAAGCAGTGTTAAGGTGAGTTGGTTGTCACCAAGTCTGTTGGTTCTAGGTACTTGAAAGTTGGAATGAAAGAAAAGATGGGATTACTATTATAGAAGGACTTCAACATGAAGAGGGTAGTTCCTTGGGAAGATAGAAATTTGTCATCCATTGAGTCACAGTGATACGGCAAGTTCAGAATAAAATTGATTATTTTTTCCACTTACAGAATAATCACGTATACCTTTTTAGATTGTTGCCTCAAACAAATTTTGAAGAGGCATGTCAAATTCTACGTAAACAAACGAAGGAGAAGTTGGCATTACAATGTGATCACATTTCCAAAATTTAAAATGCTGACATTTAAAGATATGTGTAAAACTTTGTATATAAGTTGTGAAATAATGCGCGTCTCTACTGTGTCAAGTTTACTATAGTTTTCAAAGTAGTTAAGATGAATTAATTTTCATGGTGATTCCACTTCATATAGTAAACAGATATATCTTTAATGTAATCTTTAGTCTGGAATTAAGGGAGAACTCCAGGAATATGCCCCCTATGGAATATGTGACAACATTGTGTTTTCCAAAAATAACAAAAAAGAAAGAATAAAGATGGTTTATTATGTGGTGGAGAATGACTTGTCCTTTCTCTATGTAGTCTAAGGTTTTTATGTTATTAAATAGATTGAAGATTGAATAGCTTTTCAAATGCACAGTCTGTATCAGGTTGTATTGAATTACTTACCAGTTAATGAAATAGCATGGGATCTAGTTCCCCGTGGTTGAGTTAGTTCTTGACTCTGTAAATCTTCAGTAAGAAGGCATTTCTTGTCAGCCATCTTAAAACCAAGTGTACTCTTAAATCTGATAGCACTGCATGATGGTTGCTAATGTTATTATTTTCATGTGTGAACATCAAGTGTCGATAGTCTCAAACACGGCTCAGTGAAGCTATTTTGGTGATACTGTTAACACATCTTCCACTTTCAATACAGAATATCTGCATTATAAGCTGTATGAGTAAATTCAGTTTATTTTTAATTTTTGATAAGTTTTGTACTAATTAGGAACATTTATTCGTGTATTCCGTCTCAGAATATTCAGAGTGGTGTTGATAGTGACATGAGTGTTTGTGTGTGTGTGTTTGTTAATTTAGCCTTTGAGCTTTAGCAGTGCATACTGGCAAGTTCTTAGATTTAGACTGTTTGTCACCTTTGTATTTAGAGATAGCCATTGTTCATGCTAATAATGTTGAGAACTTACAGCTAGCAGCTCTGGTATTTTTATTTCTTCTTTTACTCTCCACTTTCCAAGTCTGAAAAGCTGTTTGAAATGGTTGGGGATTGGGATCTTTCTCTTTACTCCTTCACATTTACTCCTTGCCCCAGAAGGCTGATTTGTATGGACTCAGCAGTGGGATCCTCCCTTGCCATCTGTTTCTGAAAGGATGTGCCAGTGAGAGCCTTGGCAGAGATTGGAGGGAGGGAGGAGGTGAAAATCAGAATGTTTATTATTCTGTTCTCCTTACTGTGGCGTGGTTTTACATTGGTGTCATTATACTACCTTTGGAGTTTTATTCAGCTTTATGTTGATAATTCTTTACATTGCATTATAAGCATCAATTTCTAAATAGTTAAAACTTTACACTCAGAAATGGTCTTGTCTCATTTTAACTAGACAATTTAGCATTATAGAAATGAGAAAATTTGAGGCCCACATAAAATGATAAACCTTACTTAAGAGTATTAAAACTTGAGCCTAAGGGACATTCATTACTTTTGACCATGATCTTGAACAGAAGTAAATTATTTTACTTTGAGGAGAGGTTGCTTTATATGCCTTGCTTGGATGAATATTTTTAGTCAACAAAGTAAAACAAAATAAGAGATACTGTTTTAAAAAATTAATCAATTGGAAACAACCCAAATGCCCATCAACTAATGAATGGATACATAAAATGTGATACATCCATCTAATCAAATATTATTCAGCCATAAACAGGAATGAAATACTGATACACGTACTACATGGGTGAAACTTCAGAATATTTTGCTAAGTGAAGAAAGCTAATCAGAAAGGACCACATATTGTATGATTCCATTTGTATGAAATGTTTAGACGAGGTAAATCTTACAGAGACAGAAAGTAGATTAGTAGTTGCCTAAGATTGGGTGGTAGGAGATTAGGATTGGGGAAAGGGGTGAGTGGGATGGGAGGAAATGGCTGTGAGGTGCAGGGTTTCTTTTTGGGTAAAGAAAACATTCTAAAACTGATTGTGGTAATAGATGTACAGCTGTGAATATACTAAAAGCCATTGAATTATATAGTTTAAATGAGTGAATTGTATATGTGAATTATCTGAATAAAGCTCTTAAATAGTCAGTGACACTAGAAAATAAAAAGTAGGCCGGTTGCCATGGCTCACACCTGTAATCCCAGCACTTCGGAAGGCTGAGGTGGGCAAATCACCTGAGGTCAGGAGTTCGTGACCATTCTGACCAACAGGGAGAAACCTTGTCTCTACTAAAAAAATACAAAAAATTAGCTGGGCGTGGTGGCACATGCCTGTAATCCCAGCTACTCGGGAGGCTGAGGCAGGAGAATTGATTGAACCCGGGAGGTGGAGGTTGTGGTGAGCTGAGATCTTGCCATTGCACTCCAGCCTGGGCGGCAAGAGCGAAACTCCGTCTCAAAAAAAAAAAGAGAGAGAGAGAGAGAAAATAAAAAGTAAAACCAAAAACACAAAAGTATATATTTTATAAACTATATGAGCATGCAGATACTTATTTTCAGATTTAGTGAAGGTTTTTTATAAGTTGCTAATTACCAGGAAGTATATAAATCCCCGCAATCTATTTGTTAGTACATATGTAGAGTTTGTTTTCCCCTGTAGTTTATGAAGTTTTGTTTTTATAGGTTTGTTTGTGAGGAGAAAGACCCAAATAGAAAACCAAATTTCTATATGTTCTTATTTTAGGGCTTTTATTTGGAGTATTACTTAAAATTTACTTTTGGTTTTTATCTTGTGAGTTTTGCCAGTTCTTTCACACTGGAGGAGTATATACATAAATGATGCAGGAGTTGAGTCTAGTGGATACTAAATATGCTCATATTGTGGATCTCAAATTGTAACAATAAACTTTTTTTTTTGTAATTCACAGATTAAATTTTTTTCCATCTAATCCGCTGGTAAAACTTACCCTTTGTACAATTCAGATTCAGCTTGACTATAATAGAAATCATTATTCAAACAGTAGAGTAGTACCAGCTTTTCAGTGGCACCTAAACTAAAAAGAGAATTAGTAAAATGGTTTTAATTACATGCTTGTCTGCTTGATAGGCAGGAAGAAAAGGAGAGTTTTGCCTTTTGAAAAGTGAAAAGGGGTCTATTTGGAGAAGGGGGTTGTCAATATAATTCCATGCATTCCTATCATGAATTACTCTGAAAATTCTTGATGCATTAAACATAAGAGCCTTTGTTCGAACTCTTGTGCTAAAGGTGGCAACCTTAAAATCTAAAAATACTCTGATTAGATTCCCAAGTTTTACTTTAATGATGTAAAATCAATATTTCTCTTTATTAAATATCTGCATGTTGAAATTCATGTGTAATTAATTTTGAAGGTACAGTTATTTTATATTTAGTAAATGTCTGCTTTGGCTAGTTTTTTCTTCTTGTGTGCAATTGAAATACGTCGTTTAGTTCAGTCCATTGTAGTTTCAGATAAATGTTTTGAGCTTAACAACTTTTCAGATGGTTATTATCAGAGAGTATTGTGACACAAATGGACACGCCAGTCCTAGAACATGGCCAACTCTTGAATATATGATGCACAAATAGAGAGAATGGCCGAATGCAGCAAGAGCCCTGTCATCCCCCTGGCTCCACCTTCACTGGAAAGCCCCAGGATGCTTTCTTTGTCAGATTTGGTACATTATCAGAGCCTAGGGAGAGTGCAATTTAATGTTGTGGTCTTCTCAGAACCCCTAGCATTTAAGTTTGGCATTGCCTATAAGAAATAAAGGGTGGCGATTGTCTTGCTTTTCTGAGTCACTAATCACCTCATACCCAAGGGACGACTGAGGTTTTTTATACTTCTCAGATATCATTAGCTATGTTCTCCTGTGGAATTTGATATTGGAGAATTAGGATGATGATGATGATGATAACGATGACAATGACTGAGAAAAAAAGGATGATGTAATATTTCTTATAAAGTCAGCACTCTGGGCAAACAAGAAACCAATTCTACCGCTAGTTACCATGGATTTCCTTGAAGGTTGACAATGACTGGATTATCAGTGTAGCATTCCTGGCACTTGAGCTAGTGTCTGGGAATGTAGAACAGTAATCCCTCTTCCATATTAGGGGAGGGGAGGATATATAGTTGTAAAAGTAGGCCTTTAGAAAAATCTTTTTGTTACAGTTGCTGTAGAAGGGATTATTCTTAACATGTAATGACTCAAGTACCTTTTTTGTTAAGACATCTTTGGTAATTAAAATTCTGTTTTTGAATACTCATTCATCACCCTACCACATGTATCCTGATAGGCGGGTGTTATGTTGTATCTGTTATCAGCTGTGATGCCTGATAGAGTTGGGACCCTAGCTTAGATCTTGGCTTAGATCTTGTCACATCTCTTAACAATGAATTGTCAACAGGAGATAAAAACACTTGGTGAGTGAGTTTCTGGCTCAGTTCCCAAGAGTTGCCCTTTATAAGAAAGACTGAAGAGTGTTACAGTGAGCTACAAGCTGTGATAGTTACTGTGAATCTAGAGTTTTTTGGTAGCCACTGAGCATGGTACTTGACTTGTACTACAGCTTCATTTGTGACTTTCTTGGACATGAGAAATCTTACGATGATGAGCAGCTTCTGGGAAGGAAAGGGAAAATTTATGGTCCTTGGAGAGGGCAAGCTGAGTGAGGCAGGTTTATCATGAAGCTAGGGAAGGTCAAGGTTCAGGACCCCTCACTTTCAGGCCCTGAATAATGGAGTTTGCTGGAAATTATTTTAAAGTGTCCCAGGAGGAGAAAAGTGGGAAGGTTGTAATTTGAAAACGTTTCTGGTAAATTGCCTCAAGAGATCTCTGAAGAAGGGGACCTGAATCTCTCAAGGCTCCAGTAACGCTGGTGATTTATTTTCTCATTTTAAGTGATTGTTTGCTTTATAGTTCACACTTTTGTTAAATAGGGCTCCAGGTTTTTAAAAACAGTGGTATTTTTTTGTTTGTTTGTTTGTTTGGATTTCTTTAAACCACCTCAGAACTGGGGGTGGGTGGCCAGTTCCATTCATCTCCATCATTCTGTTTTAGTCTCTGTACCTATTTTATTTTTTCACTTTTTATTATTTTGCCACTCTTGTATTTCCTTTCTCCCTACTGGCTGGTATGATCTTTTAGGCTTTGGCTGATGACTCATGGGAAAATGAAGTTTAGGAAGCCAGTGAAGGAAAAGGGGATGCCAGGTGTGGTGGTACACATCTGTAGTCCTACCTGCTTGGTAGGCTAAGGCAAGAGGATTGCTTGAGCCCAGGAGTTTCAGGCTGAGTGACTGCCTGGGCATCTAGCCTGGGTGACAGAGTGAGACCCTATCTCTTAATAAAATATTAATAAAATTTTTAAAAAGAGATGAGAATATTTTCCCAGTTTCCAGGAATTGCCTCCATACACACAACCATGTTCAGAGATGGGATTTGTTTTGAGACAGAAAGGAGAGAAATCTCCTTCTGTCTCCTTGAGGAATTCATAGTTTTAAGAGATTTCCAGATGTTTCTCATCCATACATGTCTGGAGAAATAAATGAAGAACCCCAAATATTTTAACTTGTTTTGGTTGTTAACGCCTTGTAGGCAGGCAATAAATATTCTATTACCTTTTCCTGTGCCTAAGTCCATCTTAAAGATATAATAAATTGGGGCTGGTTATTTGCAATATACTATGCTGCTGGTGATTTTTGAAGATTATAGAATATAGACAGTAGTCAATAATACTATGAAGTGCCTTGAAGAAGAAAATGTAGAAAAGCCTGTTAATACTTTCTGGAGCATGAAAGAGGATACTTTTGTCTACAAATCACAGAATGTATAGTTTAAATGGTGTGAAGTTTTACATATACAGTTATGCTGTCAGATCTGTCCTAACCAAGTAAAGTTGTCTCTGCAGACACCCTGCTGCAGATCATTACTGGGTTCAAGCTTCACTGTATGACTTCCTGAAGCTATAGGCTTCCTGATGACATTTAGTTTTGCATGTAGATGAGAAAGGAGCCCCTGTGAAAAGTTTTTATTAGGATGTGTTAATGATGCTTTAGTGCTCTACACAGTGGCTGAGAGAGATGGGACGAAGTGGTGGGTGTGTGTCACTATAAATAACCTGCCAGAATTCTCTATTTTTCTTTGCTCCAGCTGAGAAAGGCTGCCATAGTCTTCACAGAACAATTCCTAAAGGGAACCTTGTCTTCTCATTCCCTGAAACTGTGTTATTCTTCTGCCTTTAGTTAATGTACTTCCTGGATTGTTGCTTGTTGACTCCCCTACCCACTTTGTTTTGTTTTTAAACACCAATTGGTGAATATGGTCCAGTGGTAATGTTCATAAAATGGTTAAGCTTCAAGATAGGAGAAAAGCAGTATAAGCATTTCTATTGTCGCATAATAATTTTAGAGTGTTTGTTTCCCCAAATAGTTTTTAATGAAACAAATAGGATTTTACAAAGCTACTTTTATTATTAAAAAATCACCATAACAAAGACTTATGAGGATATAACACTACTACTTATATCTAATATTTAAGTACTTATATCTAATTTTTAAAGTACTGCTTTTTAAAAATGCTCTTATAGTTTTAACAGTTTGGGAGCATATTAGGCTTTTATGAAATGTGTATTTCTGAGACAGAGTCATGCTCTGTCACCCAGGCTGGTGCGCAGTGGAATGATCTCAGTTCTCTGCAACCTCTGCCTCCCAGGTTCAAGCATTTCTCCTGCCTCAACCTCCTGAGTAGCTGAGACTACAGGCATGTGCCACTACTCCTGGATAATTTTTGTATTTTTAGTAGAGATGGGGTTTCAGCATGTTGGCAGACTGGCCTTGAACTCCTGACCTCAAGTGATCCACTCACCTTGGCCTTCTAAAGTGCTGGGATTACAGGCATGAGCCACCATGCCTAGCCTGGATGGTGTATTTTTCAATTTGTGATCCTTCATTCCAGTTTTCTTAATGTTGCATCATTAAAATTTGGACAGTTTTAATATATGTAGCTGCCTGATTTTATGTTAATATGGTTAATGTTTGCATTATGAGCTCAGTTACACAGCGTGGATTACTTGCAGTGTAAGCGCTGTTATAAAAATAGTTTTATTATTTTAAAAACACTTGGAAATAACAGTTTTCATCTATAGTATGCAATAAAAATAATGAAGATAGGCAAAACTCTGTTATTGACTCCAGCTGAATATATTGGATCATAAATGTACTTAATTAGTTGAAGAAGTTACACATTTTCTGTTGAAAAATTGACAGATCCTTTCGTTTATTGGACAAATGAATAAATATTTACCAGTAGTCTTTCCTATTGCATTATATTCTTTTTCTTTTAAAATAATTTCAGCCACTTTTCAATTTTTAAAAAGAAATAGATAAGTGGCTAGAAAAATATTAAATACCTCACAAATTTATTGTAAAAAATAAGGCCATTCATTATATTTGTTTGTAAAATTTAAAGACTGGAACAAACCAAATGATTATGAACCAGGAATTGCTTGAATAGATTATGGATATGTGGTATATCCATCTAAGGAAGTACTATGCGGCTATTAAAAGGAATGAGGGCTGTGTACAAACTGCTGTGGAGAGATCTCTAGGTGATATTGTTTGGCTGTGTCCTTACCCAAATCTCATCTTGAATTGTAGTTCCCATAATCCCCATGTGTCGTGGGAGGGACCAGGTGGGAGGTAATTGACTCATGGGGGTGGGTTTTTCCCTTGATACTCTCATGATAGTGAATAAGTCTCATAAGATCTGATGATTTTATAAAGGGGAGTTCCCCTGCACATGCTGTTTTGCCTGCCACCATGTAAGACATTCCTTCCCCTTCTGCCATGATTGTGAGTCCTCCCCAGCCATGTTGAGCTGTGAGTCAATTAGACCTCTTTTCTTTATACATTCCCAGTTTTGGGTATGTCTTTATTTGCAGTGTGAGAACAGACCAATACGCTAGGATAAACTGTTTGCTTTTATTTTTTATTTTTGAGGCAGAGTCTTGCCCTGTCTCCCAGACTGGAGTGCAGTGACACAATCTCGGCTCACTGCAATCACTGCCTCCCGTGTTCAAGCGATTCTCCTGCCTCAGCCTCCTGAGTAGCTGAGATTACAGGCATGTGCCACCATGCTCTGCTGATTTTTGTATTTCTTTAGTAGAGATGAGGTTTCACCATGTTGGCCAAGCTGGTCTCAAACTCCTGACCTCAAGTGATCTATCTGCCTTGGCCTCCCCAAATGCGGGGATTTCAGGCATAAGCCACTGTGCCCAGCCTAGGATAAACTTTTAAGTGAAAACACCACAGAAGAGAGAAGTACCCTTAATAAACAGTGCTTACTGTCTGTGGAAAGGAGCGTGTTTTGGAAATGTGTACATATTTTGCATTAAGTTTAAAACAAAACTAAGATAATGAAAACAACTAGTAAAAATGAAATAAATAAGTCCTAAGGTATATCGTGTTGCTGGTTTACATGGCCACACTGAGAAGAACCATTTTAAATGCTGTTATATCACAGAAATTTAACTATAGTACATCTTAGTGGGTTATACTTTGAAGTTCACAAAAAGGCAAAAGAAATTTTAACCTGTCTCACAGTCATATTTGGTGGTAGTGCTAGTATTGGAAACTGGTGTTTGTGTCTGTGTGTGTGTGTGCATGTGTGTGCGCGCTATGAGATAAAGTAGTCAATAAATGTTTTTGATTGGAACAAATGCAGAGGTGTAAGATTGGTATAATTAAGTAAAACAAGTGAATTTGCATGAGAAGTAGCAAAATGATTTATTTTTTAAAAATGCCCATTTTGTAGATTTATCCTTTGAAAATGCCTACATACAATGAGTATCCAATAGCAGTGAATACCCTGGGGGGTCCATACTGAGGTTCACCAGAAGGAGCCAGGGTTCTTTGAAGAAATGACTGGCTCCATGTCCAAGGCATGAAGTGTATGAGATAACCTGGAGTATCATGTTATCTTGCAAGATTACAAAGGCGACTAGCAGTGGATATTAGTCTTACCAAATGTTCTTGACAAACTAAGCCAACTTAGTTACTAACAAGGTTAATAATTGAAGATAAGGAACAAAACCTATCCCATTTTGTTCATGGTTTGAAAATTATTAAAGGAAAAGAATCAAGTGCTTGTCTTGCTTTTTCTACAATGACTGTATTTTAGGGTACCTATATTAGATAGGCAGGTTCCTCTGTAAAGAAGTACTGCAGTTAATAAGTAAAGAAGGGGCTGGGTGTGGTGGCTCATACCTGTAATCCCAGGACTTTGGGAGGCCAAGTTGGGCAGATCATTTGAGGTCAGGAGTTTGAAACCAGCCTGACCAACATGATGAAACCCTGTCTCTACTAAAAATACAAAAAATTAGCTGAGTGTGGTGGCACACACCTGTACCTGTAGCCCCAGCTACTTAGGAGGCTGAGGCAGGAGAATTGCTTGAACCTGGGAGGAAGAGGTTATAGTGAGCTGAGATCAGGCCACTACACTCCAGACTGGGCAATAGAGTGAGGCTCTGTCTCAAAAATAATGATAATAATAATAATAATAGTAATAATAATAAGAAGTAGTAGTAGTAAAGAAGGAATTATAGAAATCGTTCATTACCATTTTATATCTCTTATTGAAATACTGGATCTAAGTGGTGATGACCGGTGACTAAAAGGAAGACTGTTATGTATTGTTATGTACTCCTGATAGGAACTTGTTTGTTAAAAAGAACTTGGATCTGATCAAACTTCTAGATGGTGCCAGCTTATAAGTAATATAGAGTGCAGAGGAGAATGTTACATGAAATTACAGAATTACAGTTGGCAAAATCTAGATCCCAGGGAAAAATGTTGTAGGACAAATAAGCCAGTTTCTTCAACAAAAAAATGTGAAAGGAAAAAGAGGATGAAGAATACATAAATTAAGGGAGAGACCTATCAACAAATCTCACTGGAATCTGTTTCAAACAAATGTGTATGTGTGTGTTCAAGTATATAATATAAATACATTTTTATACATATATGAAACATACATAAACATATGCACACATATGTGCATATATATGTGTGTGTGTCCAAATATAAAATTACAACAAATTTTATTCAAAGATCTTAACTGGCTTTTATTCACAGTTCTAGACTTACTTGGGCAGCCCTCAGCACCAGAACAGGTTCAGAGAATTCCGGGGCTGCAACTTGGTTAGACAATATTTGCAGATAGAAAATGAAAGTGAGTTATAGAGTTTAACTGGTTGTAATCCTATTTGAATTAGTTGGCTGGCTATGATTAACTAAAGCTCAGGGGCTGTAGCTATCTGAAACTCCACTACTTATTACATGCGTATACTCCTAAGTTAATTAGTTTCATTTAGCATGAATGACTTAGTCCAGCAGACTATGCATATTGGTTTGGTCTGTTGGACTAAGTACAGGAGCCTAGTCCAAATCAATGATATTTTCCTCTTTTGGGTCAGGCTGTCATCTAGGTGAGAGTATGACCTCAATTAGGGCCTCAGTGCCACTCTCAGTTCCTGTCATTTTAGATTTCCAGTCTTAACATGTTATCTATAGGTTATAGTGTCATCATGATCATGCATTTCCTTGGGTTTTTTGTCATTCCAAAGAGACCATTTGGTATTTGATGGTTGGCTGCAGGCAGACATTTAAAACTTTTGAGAAAGTACAGGATACCCAGGGAGACTAGGATTATGACTCTCAGGAGGATAATACCAAGAGTTTGGAGTAAGTGCCTCAGCAAGGGCCCCCATAAACCAAACCAACTAAAATCAAATAGATATCTACATGAGGATTTCACCTGTTTTAACCAAACAGCCTATTTTTAAAAATTATTTTGTAACCAAGTGTCTACAGTACTTAAGGTATAATGTGCAACAAAAAATATTAGCAACTGCACAGACTTCTACTTAGCCAGTAAGCAATCTAGCATTCCATGACTGGGTGAGATCAAAGCAAGAAGTGAAAACAAGTGGGTCTAGAAGTCCAAATCAATAAAACGGAACGCTAAGAAAATTTAAATAAACAGTTGGATTAGGGATGTTGCTAATATTAGCATTAAGTGGACCAAGGGATCTCTGAGATGGCAACAGATCTGACATTTCGTGCTGGTTATGAAGCTCCAACTTCCAAGTGAAAAAGGTAAGCATAAACAAGGAAAAATTAAGAAGGATGAAAGTCACATTTTGATGAAGAGTCTTGTTCTGATTTCTTAGCAAACACTGTCCAGGCCAAAATGTCATCTGTTCCTAGGGAAACTTTTCCCTAATCAGCTTTGCCTTAAAATCTTCAACAGGTATACAGTTGCATGAGCCTGGAGGGGTCATTTTAAGTTGTCGAGATATATAATCAACGTTCAAGGTCTTGAAGCCTTACTGCAATACAGAGGGTGAAGAACTCTGTATGGTCCCTTCCAGTGGGGTCCAAGAGCAGTTTCTCTCTCTGATGTCTTGTCCAGAAGACCCAATCTTTGGGTTCCAGATCACCAAAGGTCAGATTGTCATCAATGGATTATGAAGGTCTTGTTTTAGATATAAAAATATGCCTTGGTATCAAAGTTTATAAGAATGGGTAATACATGAGGTTTTACTGTTATTGTATTTGTGTTCCTGCATGGACTGCTTCAATCCAACCAGAGAACACTGTTGCAAGAACATACTTACATCCCGTTGAAGATGATAATTGAATGAAATACCTGTGTAAATGATCCATCAGATAGCAGAATTATATTACCTAAAGTTTTGATTATCTTCACAGGATTATGGGTTTGAAAAACCAAACACAGGTCACAAACCACCTTAGCAATTTTAGAACAGTCACCAAACCAATATTTTTTCCAGATTTGAATTATATCATCTACTCCATTATGAGTGATGAATGAACAACTTTTAATAATGGAAGCTTTAAGAACTCAAGAAAGATCAGGCGGCTGTCCAGGTTCTTCATGAGTTCACACTTAATACTGGATTTGTATCTTCTTAAATACTAATTTTGATTGTCCAATTCAGGTGCATTGGATTGCTTACTATTAATAAATAAGTTATCATAGGTAATTTGACTTGGATCAGTCTAACAGAGTTTATTCAAGTTTTTTTTTTCTTTTTTGAGACTGAGTCTCTCCCTGTCACCCAGGCTGGAGTGAGGTGGCATGATCTTGGCTCACTGCAGCTGCTGCCTCCGAGGTTCAAGTGATTCTCCTGCCTCAGCCACTTAAGTAGCTGGGATTACAGGTGCGTGCCACCACACCCAGCTGATTTTGTATTTCTTTTGTAGAGACAGGGTTTCACCATGTTGGCCAGGCTGGTGTGGAACTCCTGACCTCAAGTGATCTGCCCGCCTCGGCCTCCCAAAGTGTTGGAATTACAGGCGTGGGCCACCTTGCCCAGCCTCAAATTTCATTTCTTAGTAATTTCAGTACTAGCTGACTTAGCATGAAAATTTGCCAAAGCATTTCCTTGGTATTTAATTAATTCGTGTTCTGCTGGATATTCAATTAGCTTTATAAAACAAATCAGTTTCTTCATTAGAGTTCTGAGAATTCTTACCCAGTTCAATGATATGTTCTGAAAATTATGAAAAACTTGTACTCGTCAGAGTCCTTTCCATGAACCTCCTTGAAGATGAAACATTTATACTTGCTCAGGAATGTATGAGAGTAAATAACCATCTGTGAGTGGCAAGACTTCAGATGGTCATGGTTAAAGATCTGATGACAGTTCCTTAAAATAATGATGCATTTGACAAGGAAATTTGGTTATTTCTGTGACATACAATAATTTAACATAATATCCAAAATTATGGCTAACATCAGATTTCTAAGAATTTTACATGGCTTCTGGAACACGTACCAATAACATATCCATGTAAATATAACTCAAGGTTTGGCATCACTTATTATTTGACAGTGCTTCCCATATAACTTAACATATCAAATAACTCTAATTAGCTTAGTATACCTCTTTTACAAGAGGAGAGACACGGTTTTGGAGGGTGTCAGGGACTCAATAGAAAATTCCAGAGTTAATTCTAAGGCAAAAAGTCTTAATTTAGAATTTCCTTTTGGGAAGGTTGTTAAAAAGTATCAAAGGTTTAAAACACTTGATAAAAATAGGATTACAGGTCACTGTGAAATAATAGTCATTTATTTAGTTAGAATGATCATTAAAGACTTAAAAGACAAATAAAGAAAGTTACATAATTGTAGGGAAAGTCTTACTTTTATTAGAGAGGACCCAGTTTTCTTACATAATCAAAGACCTAATAAAGACAAAATGAAGCACAGGAATTCATGTTGATAAAACACAGAATCTTTGTTTCCTAGACCAATTACCTAGAAGATAAAGAAAAGCCTTTTACAATTTCCTGTTAAGGGCAAATAAATACTCCAAGAAAACCAAGTTATAGTTTTGCATCAGTGTAGTTTTGATAGTAAAGTTTAATTTTTAGATAGCCTTACAAATAATTCCATTCTAATCTTAGCCAGCTTCGTCATACCTAAAATTCCCTTCACAAAATTCATGTTCTACAAATCCTCTGTAACTTTCTAATATCCTTTTAGTCATTGGCCTTATACTTCTTTCTCATTTTGAAACAACCAGTCCATTTATTTTAGGACAAAAATTATTCTTTTTCCCTTAAAAAGAATTCTTTTATACCTAATAGCTTCATTTACCAAAAGCATGTGTTACTTTTCCTGAATATAGAGTCATTTGCCCTACCATTTCCAGTTTCAGTTACCATATAATCAGAATATTTAACTCTTGGTAATCTTAATTTCTACTAAAAACCCAGGAAGAAAAGTAAAGCAATTTTGAACTTTCTGTCATATATTAACACTTTCTGAATATACATTTCAGAGTTTCTAACAACATGCAGAGCTTCCTCATAGAACAGTATTTTTTCACTTACTAATAGACCCCAATATAATACATTTAGCTTCTTTGTACCATACAAAAACAAGATACTGATATATATATATATATACTTTAAATGTATGTTCAGCAGTATCAGTATTTAAACATACTTAAAATTACTCAGACATTTCATAAATGTAAATTAACACAGCTTTACATTTTTAAATTACTTTAAAAGCCAATTAAATAAAGCTGTTTATAAATTTTAGAAAAATATCACATGTATATAACATACAAACACATATAGGTATACACAACCATACAGACAATCATACCCTGGAACTTTTATTAAAACAGATTTACAAGGAAAAACAAAGCCATTCAAAAGTGGGCAAAGGATATGAACAGACACTTTTCAAGAGACGACATATATGAGGCCAACATATGAAAAAATGCTCATCACTGGTCATTAGAGAAATGCAAATCAAAACCACATTGAGATACCACCTCATGCCAGTTAGAATGGCCATGATTAAAAAATCTGGAGACAACAGATGCTGGAGAGGATGTGGAGAAATAGGAACACTTTTACACTGTTGGTGGGAGTGTAAATTAATTCAACCATTGTGGAAGACAGTGTGGCGATTCCTCAAGGACCTAGAAATAGAAATTCCATTTGACCCAGCAATCCCATTA
>CAUYLG010025190.1:0-17355 GCA_963573385.1 Cacajao melanocephalus | reverse complement strand
TGTGTGTGTGTGTACTGCAGTACATTTTCTGAAGAATATTCACTGTTGCTAGAGCACTGAGTACTAAAGAGCCTCCTTGAGTCCAGCCAGCACTATATGGCTGTAGCCATCCACGTGGACACTGGGCACTCATGGAATATAGAGATATAGGAGCTATGGTTCCCAGGGCAGAAAGCAGTCCTGTGATGAATGTGCTCCCCCAGGTGCCCAGCTTCAGCCACTTAGATCTTGGAGGGATGAGTAACTCAAACAAGTTCCCTGTCTGGAGCAATACCCTCACAGAATGTAGAAATCACCAGTAATGCTAGTGTCAGGGTTTCTATGGGTAGAGGAGTTCTCTGGCGGTTTGGATTGCAGCAGTCCATGGTGGAAATGCGGACAACTGAAGTTCTCTTGTTTATTCTTTCCCTGCAATCCCTTCTAGGCTCCTGGCCAATCTTGGCCAAGCTAGATGCTCAGTTTCCTCTCTTATGTTTGAAGTGCTTTTTGTGACTTCTCTCTTGGACTTAGTGTTCTTCCCTAGATTTTCTATTCAAAGTTTGTCTATTTGTAATTTTGATTCTTTTTTTTTTCGAGAGAGAGCAGGTGTTCAATGTCTCCTGTAAGCCATCTTGAACTGGAATCTTATTTAATTAAAGAAGAATCTCTTTCCCCTTGGCTTCAATCTGAAAATGTGAACAGAATTCTCTCAAATTGTGGTTCTGCAGGCTGTACAGGAAGCATAGCATTGGCATCTGCTTGGCTTCTGGTGAGGGCTTTTGTGCTGCATCAGAACAAAGCAGAGAAGGCCAAAGAGGAAGTGGGTACATACAAAGAAGATTGATTAAAAAATTATCTGTGCAGAACAAACAGAAATATAATTTACTGACCTTTAAACACAACTTAATGTGAAAGCAGAATACCAAATTCACTAAGGTTTCTCTTTGTTTGTTTTTATTTTAGTTTGTTTTGCTTTGGTTTTAGTTTGGAGAAAAATGTTTTGATTCTTTGAACACACTTTTTTTCCAAAACAATTTAATACAAAAAACACAGCAATCATCTTCAATAAGAAAAGGGAAATTATCCCCAACTAGAAATAATCATTAAATGCTCATATATGTTCTCAGTACATTTACATACACAGACACATATACTAAAAATTATATGTGCAAAAGTGTCTCATTCTTAAAAACAGGTTACGTTGATTTTTTTGTTTAGCATCATGTTTTTTAACCATGTTTCTAAATTATATTCTCAAAAAGAAAAAAATGTAGTTACTCTTTGAAGAAATAGATCGTTGCAAGTCTGGGTTAGAAAATGTACAAAAACAATCTGGCATATTTTGCCAAATCAGAAAGCAAGGAAGCAATAAAAGATTACTGGGTTAGTGCCAAAAGGAAACAAAAATCCATGTGGAGGGGTCTGCCAGTGTCCATATTGAGAGAATATGAGCTTCCAAAAGATTAACGAGTACAGATGACTGATAAACACTAAATTTATGAAAAATATGTGAGTTAATAGTGTTACTAAGAAACAGCTTTAATCTTTAGAAGGTGATAAGAAACCAACTCATTCCTCAGAAATTTACCATGCATTTCTAAAATCATTTCTAAGTTGTTGCTGAAACTTGGAATGTTGTATTTTACATGTCAATATATTTTGCATTGGTACTTAAAATTGTGTATCAGATCATTTCAATATCTTAATTCTTGTAGATCTTTTTTAACTCGTTCTGATTAATGTTCTTTTCTTCTGCTATTCCAGGAAATGTTTGATTATAAACTAAATATTGCATTTAAATAATTGTTTTCGGAAATATTATAAGACATAGGATCGTGTTATTTTCCTTAAGAGATGATTTTTACTTTATTCCATAAGTTTTTCTATAGGTCCTACCAATGAAATACTCTGATTTATCTGAGACACTCAGATAACTCAAAACTACTATGAATGCTACTACTAGATTTTCTTTGTACTATACTAAGCTGTATATTGTATAACTTTATCTATATAATGCTTTTTTTAAAAGACAAATTTATAGTGATGAAGAACAGTGATAGTCATGGTTTAGGGGTTAAGGGAAGCATGCAACTCTATAAAAATAGCAGTTATATAGGATGTAGGAGTTAAAGTTATATAGAACATTGCTTATCTGGATTGTGTTAATGGTTGCACAATTATATACATGTATTAAAATTCATAGAGACTTACATGTTTTCAAAAGAGAGGGATTTTACTGTATGTAATTTAAATGAAATTTGACTTAAATTTATCATTTTGTATTTGTATTCCATTTGCCTTATATTCTTGTTGTTGTTGTTGTTGTTTTTTAACTTCTTTGTTGCCTTATTTTGGGTTAAGTTTTTTTTTTCAAGTTTCAGTTTTTCTTTTCTGCTAGATTAGATAGCAGGAATAAGTTTGAGAGATCTATTTTCACAGCACGAAGACTATAGTTAATAGTAATACATTGTACATTTCAAAATTGCTAAAATAATAGTTTTAAATGGTTTAACTTCTATTGTTAGTTTGTTAGCTAAACTTTTCGTTTATTTTTAGTATACCATAGACTTTAAAGTATATGTTTTGATTTATCACCATATAATATTAAATTTCACATATAAGAGCCTTACACTTGGGTGCAAGACCTCACACCTATAATCCCAGCACTTTGGGAGCCTAGGACAGGTGGATCACCTGAGATAAGGAGTTCAAGACCAGCCCGGCCAACATGGCAAACCCTTCCATTACTAAAAAGAAAAAAAAAAGAAAAAAAAAATTTAGCTGGGCATGATGGTGCACGCCTGTAATCCCAGCTACTCAGGAGGCTGAGGCAGGAGAATGCTTGAACCTGGGAGGCGAAGGTTGCAGTGAGCCGATAACACCCCACTGCACTCCAGCCTGGGTGACAAGAGCAAAACTTCATCTTTTTTTTTTTTTTAAAAGAACCTTACAGTGATACATTTCTTGCCTCCTGGCCTTTGTGCTGTTATCATATACTTTATTTCTACATGTGAGTCTCACAATACATTGTATTAGTTTTTCCATAAGCAGTCAATTAACTTCTAAGGAGACGTAAAACACTATTTCTTTAATTTACTTGTATATTTATCATTTCTGGTATGTTCATTCATTTGCATAGATCCTCATTTTGTTGTGCCATCATGCAGCTTCTGCCCACTTCTTTGAACACTCCTTGTAATTTAGGTGCTGATGGCGAATGATCTTTACCTATATTTTTCTGAAGATGCATATTGTATCTGCATTTTTAACATATATTTTCACTATTTATAGTTCTCGGTTAACAGTTTTTCCTTCACTTCCTTAAAGCAGTTATTTCATAATCTACATAGTTTCTGATTAGAAGTCTGCTTTAACTCTGCATAATCTTTTGTTCTCATGCTCCTTTTCAAGTTTTTTTTCTTTCTTATAGGTTTCCAAAAATTTGATTATAATGTGCATGGTCATGGTTTCATTTGCATTCATTTTGCTTCAGATTAGTCTTCTTTAATCTGTGGACTTTTATCAAATTAAACAAAATTTAAGCCATTTTCTTGAATAATTTTTTTCTGTCTTTATACTGTCGTTTTGGGACACATATTACATAAATTTTAGACGTCTTATTTTCTCAGCTCACTTGGGCAGTGTTCTTTCATTTTAATTAATACTCTTTCCTTTTTGTGATCCATTTTTTATGGTTTTTATTACTATGACATAAGTTCTCAAGCATTTACTCCTGTATTCTAATATGCTTTTAACCTTATCCAGTATATTATTTCAGAGATCATATTTTTTTTCCTTAAGTTCAATTTGGATCTTTTAAAATAAATTTCATTTTGCTCCTAATCATCTTTTTTTAAATCCTTAAAAATATTTATAAGATTTATAAGTGTTTAAAGATTCTTGTCAAACTAATTCAATCATCTATATTTCTGACTGATTCTACTGATTGATTTTTCTCCTGCTTATGGATCATATTTTTCTGCCATATTTCATGTCTAGTACATTTTTATTGTTGAATTTAGTTTTTATAGGTGCTAGATTATATTCTTATAAAGAAAATTGAATATTCTTCTAATGTGTAGTCAAGTAAGTTGTGAATCAGTTTGGCCCTTTTAAAGGCTTGCTTTTAAGCTTTGCCATGGTGGGTCCACAATAATCTTTATGTTGTAGCTAATTTAGCACAGATACTAAGATTAGATCCTTCTGAGGAATCTATCTAATACCTCATGAGGGGTGAAGCCTCTTCTCCACAGCTGCTGAGAACAAACTGTTCCTAGCCCTTTGTGAGCCATGAGAATTGTTTGGTCTACTGATTTCTTGTGGTTCTCTCATCCACCCCCAATTCAGTGACACTTTACAGTTTCCTTGTCTTGGGATATGACTTAGAAACTGCTTCCTGCCAGTAAGCTGATGCAGTCCTTTCCTCAGGGATCCGAGTATTATGAGATCAATTACCCAATGTCTAAAACATTGCTTTACATTTTTTTTCCTGCTTTCTGGTTGCTTAATGAGGAGAGGGACATTTCTATAGTGGTCAATTTTTCATGAGTGGAGCTGTATTTATTTTAAACTAAAAAAATTCTACTGTAACCTCTTGTAGAAAGGGACAATAAGCTCTTTGGAAATCTGGTATTATAAGTGCTTCAAAATCAATTATGGTTAGAATATTAATGGTGGTAATTCATTATGTTACAGATATGTGCTTATATGGGGTTACACACAACATATATAAATGAAGACAAGGTTTATTAATAAGCCTAGATGCATATTTTTGACTGATTTTATGTCATCATTACCATACTAGTAAAGTATTTGCACCTGTTATTGAAATATCAGTGTGATTATGTTTTGCTCCAATATTGAACATTTAAGCTTGATATGCATCTTTCAGTCCTGTTATGGCAATATTAAATTAATTTTTAAACATGGACTTATGCATCTGTTGTGTAGAAATTCCACTGATAGGAATAACTGAAGGTTAAACCCATGTGAACACTGTATTAATATGTATTTTTATAATACATATTCCTTGTTTGTATCTGTAGAATACTCATTCCTTATAATATTGATAGATGCTTGGTAGCAACATTTGTAAAGTACTTGGTAAACAAATGTGAAACATCAAAAACGTCAAAAGAATGTTCTGAGCAAGAACTTTTATTTATCAATCTTTAGAGATAATAGACAAAGATATATGTGGGAAAAGGCAGAAAAGGTCTAGAATGTACTAAATAATAAAAATAATTGTACCATTATAAGAGCTGCAAAAGAAGGGAAGAGAATCAAAAGAGGTTTGGAGATAGGACTTTTCAAGGAATTTTAGAAAGGAACAGGAGAGAAAAGTGGTGCCTCCATGTGGAGTAGGATTCAGAGGTTTATATAAGTAAAGCGAATTTTTGTGTTATTTTCTGTTGAGTTTTCTATCTGTTATCTCCAATAAATTTTTACTAAAGGCACTCACTAGTTTTCAATATTTTGAATGAGATTTTCTTTGTTCTTTCTTCATGCTGAGATAAAATTTAAATTAATATTAATCTCAGCAAAACCTAGCTTTATTTGGGTTATACAACATTAAACAGTGGTATTCTAGAAGCCTGTGATAAATGAATGTATACTTGAGTTTCTAAGAGGAAATACATGGGGATATGCAGCCTATCCCCATTTACTCAACTACAGAACCCTTTCCCCAAAAGAATTTATGAAAATCAGATTAAGAAAGAATGGCTTCAAACCTTGAACTCAATTAATTTCAATCCAATAAAATAAAACTTTAAAGCCCTATATTAGTCCACTCCTGCTAACATAACACAATACCATAAACTGTATGTATGGCTAAAATAACAGAAATTTATTTTCTCACAGTATTCAGGTTGGGAATTCTAGGTCAGGGCACCAGCATGGTCCAGTTTTGGTAAGAACTTTCCTCCTGGCTTGCAGAAGGCTACCTTGTCTCTCTGTCAGCAAATGGCCTTTCCTGAGTATGCACATGTGTGAAGAGAGAGAGAGGGGAGAGAGAGGAGAGAGAGGGGGAGAGCAGGAAGAGAGTAGGGGAGAAAGGGGGAGAGAGGGAGAGAAACAGAGAGGAGAGAGCAGAGAGACCGAGAGGTGATATCTTCCTCTTCTGATATGGCCAACAATCCAGTTGAATGAAGATCGCATATTTATGACCTCATTTTACATAGTTACCTTCTAAAAGCCCTGTCTCCATATACAATTACACTGGGGGTTAGGGCTTCAGTGTATGGATTTTGGGAGTACAAAATGCAGTTCATAGCAAGCATCATAGGCAGTACTGTTTATAAAAATATAATCATTATTTATGGCTTTCATTTTTACCTAAAATTAGTTAACATATGTGCTACTACAGAGTCTTTAGTAACTAGTTTTAATTCTAGGTAATGTTAGTATTTTTTTCTAAAGATTTTGAAATAAATTCACACAATTGATATTTTTAGCAAGGATAATAAAGTCATAAGTAATAAATAGAGAAAAGTTCGAAGGCCAGCTAGAAAAAGAAGAGTCATATTAATATTTTCTAGCCTACCAGGGTATAGATAATGACACCTCATTAAAATAATAAAAATATCAATTTTGTGGACTAGATTTTACAAATGTTCATAAAAATGAAGGGAAACCTAGCAAAACAGCAAATTATTTTATAGTTTGTAAATGATATTAAGATGTTTTAAGATGTGGATTCATATAAATAATAATATATGCTACATTTGGATCAGGAAAAATGTAAAATAGGTAAAAAAAAGATAGTATCTCATAGTTTTTGATGATAACTATTAGAAATTTCAATAGTTTTTAACATAATTTTAATGGTACAGAAATTGTATCAACCAATTTAGACTTTTACACAGTTAAAAAAATTGGAAAAGTCAGCATTATGGAAGTAACTTGGTTAAAATAGCCATTTAAGCTTAGAATTCACTTCTAAAAACATTCAGATTGTGAGCTATGAAGATTGATAATATGTTTACATTTTTAGCATGCTATTAAGCCGCTTTAACAGATTTAATTTTATATATAGGCAAAATAAATTTCAGAGACTATTTCAACCAGCTAAATAATGAGCCCTCAAAATGTTATGAATAACTTTATTTTTATTATTGTTAAAGATAATACATATAGTTAAAAATAAAATAGGACACCTAAAGATGTACAAATGCAAAAATATTAGAGGTTTCTAAGACAAGATGCAGACAACTTGGTAAATTTTTTTAAAATGTCCTAAGTCTCAGGAAAAAAAGAATTACAATGAATACAAACAAATCTATAAAATGAATTGCCTTTTTGGAATTTAGTTACATATTATTTATTTACTATTTTCCAACAGTTTTGTAATAAAATGATGCCATTTTTGTTATAGGAGTTTGGTTCATTATGTCTGATGAGGTGCTTGAAATCTCTGTAAATTTTATTAATAAGTTCTAGCATTACAAAGCAACAATTTTAGGTTATTAAAAATCAAAGAATAAAATAAATTATATAGCTTAATCCATTAATTAAATTCCTTACCCATGGTGGATTATTTGCAAGGAAGGTCACAATAATCCCTGTCATTCCAGTGTCATGCTCCTATTTTATGCAACTTTTCTGATCATCCTATCAAGTGTAGATGCAATTTTTACACCCTTAAAACTAGGCTGACCTTACAACAGGTAAAGAGGAATTGAATTGAGCAAATATGAAGTTTTATGACTTTTGATTCTAGGTCTTAACAGGCCTCTTACTCTCTTGGGATGTAGCACTTCTGGGTGGAAAAAACTCAGATTCCTTGATGATAAAAGATTACATGCAGGCTGGGCACTGTGACTCAGACCTGTAATTCTAGCACTTTGGGAAGCTGAAGTGGGCGGATCACCTGAGGTAATGAGTTGGAGACCAGCCTGGCTAACACAATGAAACCCCGTCTCTACTAAAAATACAAAAAGTTAGCTGAGTATGGTGGCGGGTACCTGTAATCCCAGCTTCTTACGAGGCTGAGGCAGGAGAATCATTTAGCTCCAGGAGGCAGAGGTTGCAGTGAGCAGCTTGGGCGACTGAGCCAGACTCTGTCTCAGAAAAAAACAAATAAATAAAAAGCAAATAAAATCCAGCCTTACTAGAAGAAACTGGCACTGGATATGAGGTAGTGCCACTGTGGAAATATAGACAAATTTGAGGGGCAGTTGACTGAATCTTCAAAAGTGAATTCAGCCCAAATTGCCAACTGATTAGATCAAGAGCAAATAAAATAATTTTTTAAGACACTACTTTTAGGGGAGGCAGTCTGTTATGTAGCAATAAATAAATGACACAGAAATTGGAATCTAATGCTGTAACAAAATCCTAAAATATGTGGCATTGGATTGGGGTCAGAAAACAGGAAAAGGCTAGAAAAGTGGTGAGGAGGCTGAGATGGCAGATCGAATGGCAAGTTAATTGTTTCTGAGGGAGAAAAGACAGAGAAGATTTTGAGGCTTCAAAAAGGGCAAACTGAATATATAGTGGCAGAAAAAAATGGCAAATGTTGGAATGTTGGAAGTTAAAAAAATTTCCTAATGAACTTTTCAGTGTTAATGAAGAGACACCCAGAATGTCGACAATGCCAGTTAAGTTATTCTAACTGGATATGCTAAAATAAGAGACAACTAAGAAAAAAATACTTAGAGTACAAGCAAAATATCTAGAAAATACAGAATAATATAGATTGTTCAAAATATAAAATTGAATCAAAATAATATAGATTATATAATGATAGATTATTTAAAAATTCAAAAATTTATCAAAGAAATTGCACTAATGTAGATAGCAAATCAAAGTTTTGATTATAACAAAAAATTGTTAAGAAACCAGAATGGCTTGATACATTGCTTATGCACTCTTGGACAAAAGAGGTCGGGAGAATCTTAAAAGCATTGTCCTACACAGCAACCCACCACAGCCAATGTAGAGAGAGATAAATCTCAGTAAGAATTATGGATATTAATTTGGGGACATAGAGATTTATTTCCAAAAATAACATTTTTAAGAGGCTTTTCGTGACCAAAGCACTACCAACTTGGACACTTCAGGGCCTAAAACAGTTCAAATGAAAAACAGGCCTGAAATGCTAACTTTCTACAGCCAGAAATCAGGCTGAGAAAGCTGCCCAGTCCAAACATGGTCTATTTCTCATAGAAAAGGAGGATATTTTCAAAGGGTTTGCCAAGAGATTTGGAGAACAGTGGATTAAGGGAACAACTCCCAGGTAGCAGAACTGGGCCATAGTCAGAGAACATTCCCTATGTTTGAAGGAGAGAGAGCTGGACACATGTGCCTAAACGGATTTCAGTAGTACAGTGAGCTAAGGACTTTTAGGTCTTTCCCATTTCTTTCCTCTCTGAATGCAGTTATCCTGTCCCAGTTTCACCAGCATATGTGGGTGGGAGGTATGAGGAGAGGAGAATGGGAGTAGATAACTTTTGGTTTTGGGTATGAGTCTGGAATGAAGAGGAATCCCTTGGGGGAATCTGTAGTCTAGCAGATTTTGTTCACATCTGCACTAGATTATGATCATGAAATCATGGACTTTGCTGCAGGAGCACATGGCTTATTGAGGCATACTCATCAGAAATAAACCTATAAGATAGTGAGAGAAGGATAGGGAAGAAGGACCCAAGCACAAATGTGGTCTTAGATGACCTTATTCACCATCCATCTCTGGAGTGTAACTCACATTACAGAACTTTTACATCGTAAAGGATTCTCTGGAAAAAGTCTGCCAATAGTACTCAATCCACAAGCAGGTAGGAAATGGGTTTACCTTCCAGGAAAATGACCTGAGAGAGGCATAGATCTTGTACTCCATGTTTATAATTTGGATTGCGATATCCAAATTATAAATATATTGCATATCTAATACCTGTCAGAAAATTGCTATGCCTTGAGAATACAAAGCTGGATTAGATACAGTCCCTGCCTTAATAACAACAAAATAAAAAAATTAAATAAAAGAAAAAAAGCTCAGAGTTTAACACCAGAGACTGACTTGGGAGCACATCATTGTAAAAGTATTTTAAATTATAAAGAAATAACTGTTCAGGCTTATAGAAAATTGAGTGAGAAAAAGTGTTATTAACATAATATCAATATATCCAGTCAAAACTGTTAGGTTTCTAAAAACTCTTTCACCAAATACATGCCAATATGGCAGTAGAAAACCCTTTTTGAATAAGATTGTGTTTGTCACAAAATCACCCTTCTACTAGTAGTTAATTATATTCAAATTAATGTTGGCTATATAAATGGTCAATCAACAATTAGAGCAAATGCTAGGATCCAGGATTCAATGAAGATATTTGAATAAAATGTTAGCAAATATGAGGTGTTTACACTGACTTAGCTGTCTGACTGAAAAAGAAAAAAAGATTGGAATGCGATATAACAGAAAATTATGGATGTGTCAGATGACTACAACTACTACTGGTTTATATATTTCTACAAAACAAAGAACATGTATGTCTGGGGTCCTTAATGGAGCTGAATTCTCATTTTAGACGCTATACTGTAAGAAAAAGTACAAAATCATGGGAGATTGTACTCACACAGGCTTGAATGTAGGTCCTTCAAGATTTCTAGAATACTATAATTTTATATTTATGAGTCATATGTGACTTTACAGTAGGAACAAAATCTTAATAGAACATGCCCTGCATATCGTCAATGATTTGCATTCTTTCATAGAGATGCCCAGTTCTGAGGATATATTATTTCTTGTGAACTTTGAAGGACTTCATGCTTCCTCTGGAAATTATTTGGCACAGCTCATTAAAATGGAAATGTCTTAAAGGGAGTGATCTGTGTTTTTCTTTCTTCCATTGTCTTATTTTATACTGTAGTTTAAAATGTCATCTGTATGTAAATTTTAACTCCTTTGGTATTCATTTATTAACCACCATTTATACCATATCTCAGGAACATATCTGAAGTGATTTTAAAATCAAGTATTGGTAATTTTAATTGATCACTTTGACAGCATTTCCACCCACCTACTTGATGCCTTATGAAGACATTGATGATGATCAAGATGTATTTATCAAAAGCTTCAAGAAGAGTCTACAGTGCTTGATGATTTAGTCAGACAAAACTGGTACCAATCATACAGACAATCATCTTGTCTCCACAGTTGTGAGAGCTGAAGCAGAACATCTTGTTCTTTCAAACATGGACAATGTTTTATAACTATGTCAAGCTCCTGGCCTAACAAATTGCTTTGTAGAATCAAATAGCAAGCTTCACAATTTACAGTCATTTCAAACATCTTTGTAAAGGGTTCCCATGCTTATATAGATTTTCTTTCATTATTGAATGAAATAAACTGTTATCTCATGTCCAGGCTAACATTTCTGTTAATTTTATCAAAGTGCCTAGACATTAATATAATGGTCTGCCAAACTTAAAATACTTTAGGGCTTTCAGAAAGAAAAACAAAAAGGAAAAAAATGAGATGAAATAGGAAGTTACACTATTTATGGGTAGAATCTCATCTTTGTAAGAGAGCACGTAAATTCAATAAGCGCATAATAGATTACATTCTATAAATCTTTCATTCACTAGAAGAAGTAACCTATGATTATTTATGTAAAACTAGATGAAAGTATGGATAAATAGGGAGCATTAATTTTTATTGAACCATAAAATAGTACTGGAATACTAAAAGATTGCAGAAAATATAATAAGATGAAGAAAACTATACTTATGAATATTCTCAGAGGGTAAGTATGGTTGTAAAAAACCCTCTAATTAACCTATTGGTATAGTATTCACCAATTTGGTTCACACAACCGAGTAAGTATATCTCTTTCTTCCCATATGAAGTTCAATTTATGTGATAAATATTTAGAACACATATTTCCAAAACACAAAATTGAATGAGTGCAGAAATATTTGCCTGTACAGAACTCAATCCAGTCTGGTTTTCATAATGAATATTTATAGCTTAATGATGATCTCTCTCTGGAATACATAATATATTTATTTTTAAAAGAAAACATTTTCTAAAAATATAAACAAATTTCTAATATGGTTCTAGCTACAGTTGTAGGTCTCAGAAACTGTATTAATTATTATAGTAGTTATATAAATATAATTATTCTGTGATAATTGAAATAAATTAGATAACAAAATATCAATTTCCAATAAATCTATTTTAATAGATAACAAATAAGTATTATATGTTACATATAGATATTTGAGAATATATTTCCAGTAAATTACAAATGATTTATTACCAATCTCAATATCATTATTGTTAATAATCTGTATAATGAATACCTAAACAAGCCCTACAGTATATGTAACATCAGAATTAAAGGGTTTCTTGTCCTCTATTTCTGGGAAAATGTGAACAACAAATCTGACAAGTCACTATAAGCTAACATCTAAAAAGACATTTGCATCCTACAATTTGCAATATATGAGAATTCCACTTGTTCTCTGCCTGTCCCACATTTATTAATGACTGCTTCCCCCACCCATTCTAGTAGATGTGTAGTAGTGGTATTTAATTTAGGTTTAATTTTCATTTTTATATTGACTAATGATATTAAGCATCTTTTTAAGTGCATATTTGCCATTCAAATATCTTCTTTGGTTAAGTGTTCAATGTTTGCTCATAATTTATTAGGCTGTTTTTATTATTGAGTGTAATAGTTTGGCATACAGTTTGGATAGTCTGTCCTTTATCAGCTGTACAGCATATATTTTCTCCAAGTATTGGATTACCTTTTCATTTGGGTAAAAATGTCATTTATCAATAAAAAACATTTTTCATTTTAAGGAAGTATAACTAATACTTTAAAAATGCATTCATGATCTTGATTTCCAACCTATTTTTGTCTAACCCAAAGCTACACAAATTTTTTAATATAGTTTTCCTAGGAGTTTTATAGTTTCTATTTACATTTAGCCCTTTCAGCTAATTTGATTGGATTTTTGCATATATATATACAGTATGGGAATGGCTGAGGTTTGTTGGCTTGCACTGAATTTTCAAGAGTTCCAGAATCATTTTTGGTAATTACGATGTTTCTTCATCTTATTATCTTGACATTGATGTATATGAGAGTGTACCTCTGGCTGCTATATTTTGTTGCATTGATTGTATATCTACGTTTATTTCAATACTATATTGTCATGATTATCCTAGCTTTGAAATAAATCTTGGAACCACATAGTGCAAGGCTCTACTAATTTGATCTTTTTCTATATTTGCTTTTCCTTACAAATTTTTGAGTCAATTTATTTTTATATTTTGCTCTTGTATCTTGTGGTACTAATAAACTCACCCATTTGTTCTAATTTCTACACTGTAGGTTCTTCAAAATTTTCTACAAAATATTTATAAATAAAGGCAGTTTTATTTCTTTCATTTCAATCTTTTTTTAATGTATCTTTTTGTACCTTATTTTGGTTAGGTTCTCCAATTAAATACTGACTATACATAATATCTTTGTTTTGTTATTTGTTTTGTTGGAGTTGGGGGCGGGAGAATCATTTGACATTTTAGCTTTTTTTTGTTTTTTTTCAGTAGATGTCCTATATTAGATTGAGGAAGGTAGAATCCTCCTATCTTAGTTGAGATTTTTTAGCTCGAGATAATGTTAAATTTTGACAAATATTCTTTCTCTATCTATCAATATAATCATTCATCTCTCTATTACAATGCTCTCAGTTCTCTTTGTCAAGCCACAATCTTAGGAAGGTTGTATGCACCTGGGAATTGTGAAGGGTCTTTTGTCATTCCTGACACTTGCCACTGCATGGCAGCTGTTTTCTTCTTTCAATCTATGACAGGCTTGGCAAGAGTAAGAAAACTTTGTACTGGTACAAGATCCTAGGAGAAGAGATCTTTCAGTCCTACTCGCCAAAGACAGAAGACTTCTGCCCCTATGATTCCACAATAGCATTGGATCTTTGCCGAGATCTGGTGACTGGTAAAATAATTTCTTACCTCTTACCTGGGTGAAGTAGCCCAGGAGCTAAAGGATTTGCCTTCTTTTCCAGTGGGTTAAGGCTTTTGCTTCATATAGGCAAAGAGTTCAGGGAAGTGTGTTATGACTGTGCCTTTCCAGTCAATAGAAAAATATTTTTTGTCTTTCCTCTACCAAAGAAGTGAGCTCTCTGATCTTTTCCCCTGAGCCGATCTTTCTTGTGAATTATCAGTGGATGTCTTTGGAGAAAAGTGTATGTGTCCACAAACTGTCCTTGTATCTTGAAATCCCAGGTATTCTAAACTGATGCGGTGTCCAAATGCATCTTTACAAAATTATTAAAATTATAGTTAAGTTTTTTTCTATCTGCTTCTACAGCAGCTACCTCTTCTTTCTGTGATCTGCCAATGGTAAAATGGCTCATGTGCCTTACATCTCAGAAAATTATGCCTTTAGTTGAAATTCAGTTCCCTTTACTACCTTTTGTCTTCAGCTCTTTGTTGGATTCAATAAAAACTGTGGCTTTTTAGATTAGCCAATTTTTACTCATTTGTTAAAATGGGTGTAAGATTCCTTTTCCACTTTCTACATTTCAAGCAAAAGAGAAACTGCCAAGGCAACCTTAAAGAAAAGGAACACAAAGAACATGAAACTGACAAATATGAAGACTTATTGTAAAACCACAGTAAATAGAAGAGTGTGGTTTTTGCACAAAGATGAATAAAACAACAGTATATATTAAACTGTTAAAAAATATATGCGTACATTATTGTCACCGATTCATGAGAAATAGATCAAATCTAAAGCAAGGGTATAGAAATGAAAAGGCAAAGGATAGAAGAGGTACAATATGCAAACTAGAAAAAAAGGAGCTGATGTAGCTATATCATTATATATAATAGTTTTTTAGGTAAAAGCTTTTTAGAGATCTAGATGAATATCTCATATAAGAGTTTCAATTAATCAGAAACCCCAAGTTTCTAAAAATTATAAACTAAATATGTAAAAGAAAAAATCATATAAACACACAATGCATAAATCAACAATCATAGTAGAAGACATTGAACATATCTTAGGTACTTGTGAAACAAGAAGGCAAATTCTTTGAGGATATAGAAATATTGAAGAATATAATTAAGAAACCTCCTGATACATATGTATAGAATACTGTACTCTACAATTGTGGTATATACATTTTTAAGCCAACATAGAATGTTTATGAAGATTGACTATATATTGGCCCATAGAGCAGGCCTTAAAAAATTTTGAACACTGATCTCATATGGAAATTTGTCTCTGCCCACAGTGCAATTAAGCAAAGACAACAATAACTATAAGTAGAATTTTCTTTTGTCTTTGGAAATTAAGAAGTACATTTCTACACAACCCTTAGGTCAAATAAAAAAATCAAAATGGTAAAGAATATGTTTGGAAGTTAATTATTACAATATGATATAAAAGTTATAGAATGTATTTTAAACAGTATTTTGAAGCCAAAATCAAAGTGTTAAATGTATCTATTGGAATGGCAAAAGGTAGAAAATTAATGAGCTAGCCACCCATGTTTAAAAGCACATAAAAATGATGCAAAATAAACACAGATAGTGGTATGAAGGAACTAATGAAATAAGACAGAAATTTGTACATCATGTGATATAGAGAGAAAGCAGAAAGTGGTATCTGATGTAACTTTTAAAAACTGTGTTGTAACTGATGATAAAACAAAAAAGGATGGCAATGTAATGAATTTTATAAATGTTGCAGGCAATAAAATTATAATGGATTTTCTGGAAATTTTCATGCCAATAATTTGCAAGCTAAATGAAATAGACAAATGCCTTTAAATAATCCAAATTGACTCATGAAGCTATTTTAAATGAATGTATCCATTACATTGTTAAGAATTAAATCAGTAGTCAAAATCCTTTCACCATGAAAGATGAGACCCAATTTTAAAAATGAATGCTTTATTTCTTCATTTTATAAATATTTATTGAAGGGTTACCACATCCCAGGCAATGTTGTAGGTTCTTATACCAGTGGAAAAACAAAACCTTTCCTGCCCCTGTGAGATAGAATATGCAGATATTAAATACTAAACATGTGAATACATATCTGTAAGTCACTTTGCTACAAATGATGAGTGTTATGGAAAAATGTAGAAGAACTAGAGTAACCAAGACTTAGAGTAGTGGACGGGAGGGGCCAAGGGCTCAAACATGTAATTTGAGCAACAACAAGAAGTTGAGGGACTTTCTGGATATTGGAGAGAACATTCAGGTAGAAGGTAGGGCTAAGTGAAGCCACTGCAAGTTTTTTAGTAAAATAGTGACATTATCAGAATTACGTTTTAAATTATCACCTGGGCTGTTATGTAGAAAATACACTAAAACAGGTGAGGCAAAAATTAAAGCAAGGACAATGTGGTTGTGGGATGGCTATGGCATTAGTCTGAGTGTGACATCATGATGAATCAGACTAGGATGATGGCAGTGTAGATATGGGTTTCAGATTATGAAAACATTTTGGTGATAAGGTCAGTTGGATTTATTTTTATTTTTATTATACTTTAATTTCTGGGGTACATGTGCAGAACATGCAGGCTTGTAACATAGGTATACACGTGCTATGGTGGTTTGCTGCATCCATCACCCTGTCATCTACATTAGGTATTTCTCCTAATGCTATCCCTTCCCTAACCCCCAGCCCCTGCTATCCCCCTCCCCTAGCCCCCACCCCCAATAGGCACTGGTGTATGATGTTCCCCTCCCTGTATCCATGTGTTCTCATTGTTTGGAACCGACATATGAGTGAGAACATGTGGTGTTTGATTTTCTGTTTTTCTGTCAGTTTGCTAAGAATGATGGTTTCCAGCTTTATCCATTTCCCTGAAAAGGACATGAACTCATTCTTTTTTATGGCTGCATAGTATTCCATGGTGTATATGTACCACATTTTCTTTATCCAGTCTATCATTGATGGGCATTTGGGTTTGTTCTAAGTCTTTGTTATTGTGAACAGTGCCACAATAAACATACGTGTGCATGTGTCTTTATAATAAAATGATTTATAATCCTTTGGGTATACACCCAGTAATGAGATTGTTGGGACAAATGGTATTTATATTTCTAGATCTTTGAGGAATCCCACACTGTCTTCCACAATGTTTGAATGAATTTACACTCCCACCAACAGTGTAAGTGTTCCTATTTCTCCACAACCTCTCCAGCTTCTGTTTTCTGCTGATTTTTTAATGATAGCATGCTAACTGGCATGAGATGGTATCTCAATGTGGTTTTGATTTGCATTTCTCTAATGACCAGTGATGATGAGCTTTTTTTCATATGTTTGTTGGCTGCATAAATGTCTTCTTTTGAGAAGTGTCTGTTCATATCCTTTGCCCAATTTTGATGGT
>CAUYLG010025189.1:0-158099 GCA_963573385.1 Cacajao melanocephalus | reverse complement strand
GTACACACGTGGCAGTGTGATTTGCTGCTTTCCTCCCCTTCACCTATATCTGGCTTTTCTTCCCATGCTATCTCTCCCCACCTCCCCACCTCCCACTGTCCCTCCCCTATTTCCCCCCACAACAGACCCCTGTGTGTAGTGCTCCCCTCCCTATGTCCATGTGTTCTTATTGTTCATCACCCGCCTATGAGTGAGAACATGCGGTGTTTGATTTTGTGTTCTTGTGTCAAAAAAATTTATTTTTAAGTTGAATTTTAGCATAATTAATTTTTCAGTAGAGATAAGTCTAGTACAAAAATGCTTTTCTGGATCCTACTACAGAGGTCATTTTTTGAGCATTCACCATATAAGAAATCCTATTTGAAGTCTAGAGTTCTTTCAGAGGAGTTAAAACTGTAATATGGATTTCAAAAGATTCTAGATCTTTGAAATTAGGCTTCATAAGTTACATATATTATATATCATATAATTAGAGTCTAAGTCAGAAATTTAATGAGAAGATCCAGAATTAGAAAGGTGAGAATTCTGATTAGGACTAAACAGATAAAGAAGGTGTATAAGTCCATTTTCACACTGCTATAAAGAACCTAAGACTGGGCAATTTATGAAGGAAAGAGGTTTAATTGACTCACAGTTCTGCACGGCTGCAGAGGCCTCCGGAAACTTACAGTCCTGGTGGAAGGCAAAAGGGAAACAGGCACCTTCTTCACAGGGAGGCATGAGAGAGAGAAAGGGAAATAAAAGTGCCACAGTTTTTAAACCACAGATCTCGTGAGAACTCACCATTACGGGAACATCATGGGGGAAACCATTCCCATGATCCAGTAACCTCCCACCAGGTCCCTCCCTCGTCATAGGAGAAGTGCAAATCAAAACTACACTGAGATACCATCTCATGCCAGTTAGAATGACAATCATTAAAAAATCTGGAGACAACAGATGCTGGAGAGGATGTGGAGAAATAAGAACACTTTTACACTGTTGGTGGGAGTGGAAATTAGTTCAACCATTGTGGAATATGGTGTGGCGATTTTTCAAGGATCTAGAGATAGAAATACCATTTGACCTAGCAATCCCATTACTGGGTATATATGCCAAGGATTATAAATTGTTTATTATAAAGACACATGCATCTATATGCTCATTGTGGCGCTGTTTACAATAGCAAAGACTTGGAACCAGCCTAAGTGCCCATCAAGGATAGACTAGATAAAGAAATGTGGCACATATACACCATGGAATACTATCCAGCCATAAAAAAGGATGAGTTCATGTCATTTGTAGGGACATGGATGAATCTGGAAACCATCATTCTCAGCAAACTGACACATGAACAGAAAACCAAACACTACATATTCTTAACTCATAAGTGGGTGTTTAACAATGAGAACACATGGACACGGGGAGGGGAGCATCACACACTGAGGTCTGTGGGGGGGTGGGGGGCTAGGGGTGCAATAGCAGTGGGTGGGGAGGTTGGGGAGGGTTACATTAGGTGAAATAGCTAATGTAGGTGATGGGGGGATGGAGGCAGCAAAACACCATGGCGTGTGTATACATATACAACAATCCTGCAAGATTTGCCCTTATTCTCAAGAACTTAACATAGAATAAAAAAAGAAAAAGAAACTGGAAAAAGAACAAATTAAATCCTAAGTTAACAGAAGGAAGGAAATAATAAATATTGCAGCAGAGAGAAATGAAGAATAGAAAAACCTGAACGGGCAAGAACTGGAAGCATTCCCTTTGAAATCTGGCACAAGACAAGGATGCCCTCTCTCACCAGTCCTATTCAATATAGTGTGGAAGTTCTAGCCAGGGCAATCAGGCAAGAGAAAGAAATAAAGGGTATTCAAATAGGAAAAGAGGAAGGCAAATTGTCTCTATTCACAGATGACATGATTGTGTATTTAGAAGACCCCATTGTCTCAGCCCAAAATCTCCTGAAGCTGATAAGTAACTTCAGCAAAGTCTCAGGATACAAAATCAATGTGCAGAAGTCACAAGCATTTCTATACACCAATAACAGACAAACAGAGAGCTAAATCAAAAGTGAACTCCCATTCGCAATTGCTATCGAGAGAATAAAATACCTAGGAATACAATTAACAAAAGATGTAAGGGACCTTTTCAAGGAAAACTACAAGCTACTGCTCAGTGAAATAAGAGAGGACACAAACAGATGGAAAAACAGCCCATGCTCATGGTTGGGAAGAATCAACATCATGAAAATGGCCATACTGCCCAAAGTAATTTATAGTTTCAATGCTATCCCCATCAAGCTACCAATGACCTTCTTCACAGAACTGAAAAAAAAACACTTCAAACTTCATATGGAACCAAGAGAGCCTGTATAGGCAAAACAATCCTAAGCAAAAAGAACAACGTGGAGGCATCATGCTGCCTGACTTCAAACTATACAACAGGGCCACGGTAATCAAAACAGCATTGTACTGGTACTAAAACAGAGACATAGACCAATGGAACAGAACGGAGGCCTCAGAAGCAACACCACACACCTACAATCATCTTATCTTTGACAAACCTGAGAAAAGCAATGGGGAAAGGATTCCCTGTTTAATAAATGGTGTTGGGAAAACTGGCTAGACATGTGCAGAAAGCAGAAACTGGACCCCTTCCTGACACCTTACACTAAAGTTAACTCCAGATAGATTAAAGATCTAAATATAAGACCTAACACCATAAAAATCCTAGAAGAAAACCTAGGCAAAACCATTCAGGACATAGGCATAGGCAAGGACTTCATGGCTAAAACACCAAAAGCAATGGCAACAAAAGCCAAAATAGACAAATGGGATCTAATTAAACTCCAGTGCTTCTGTACAGCAAAGGAAACAATCATTAGAGCGAACCGGCAACCAACAGAATGGGAAAAAATGTTTGCAGTCTACCTATCTGACAAAGGGCTAATATCCAGAATCTACAAAGAACTAAAACAGATTTACAAGAAAAAACAAACCCATTCAAAAGTGGGTGAAGGATATGAACAGACACTTTACAAAAGAAGACATATATGAGAGCAGCAAACATAAAAAAATGCTCATCATCACTGGTCATTAGAGAAATGCAAATCAAAACCACATTGAGATACCATCTCACACCAGTTAGAATGGTGATCATTAAAAAATCTGGAGACAGCAGATGCTGGAGGGGATGTGGAGAAATAGGAACACTTTTACATTGTTGGTGGAAGTGTAAATTAGTTCAACCATTGTGGAAGACAGTGTGGCCATTCCTCAAAGACCTAGAAATAGAAATACCATTTGACTCAGCAATCTGATTACTGGGTATATACCCAAAGAATTATAAATTATTCTATTATAAAGACACACGCACACGTATGTTCATTGTGGCACTGTTTACAATAGCAAAGACCTGGAATCAACCCAAATGTCCATCATTGATAGGCAGTTTTTCTTTTAATAATTTCAGCTTTTATTTTAGATTCAGGGGTTACATGTGCAGGGTATATTGTTACATGGGTTACATGGGTATATTGGGTATATTGGATGATGCTGAGATTTGGGGTACGATTGATGCCATCATCCAGGTACTGAGCATAGTTCTCAATAGTTAGTTTTTCAGACCTTTCCTCCCTCTTCTAGTAGTCCCCTATGGCTATTGTTGCCATCTGTATGTCCAGTGTACCTAATGTTCAGCTCTCACTTATAAGTGAGAACATACGGTATTGGTTTTCTGTTCTGCATTGATTTGCTTAGCATAATGGCACATTGCACTTTAGAATAAGATGATACACCTCCCACCATGACTTCTCCTCCTCCATCTGCCCCCTTTTCAGCTTCCCTCCCACCAGTCTCTCTCTCCCCTCTACTGTGGAAACGCTGACCTCCGTGCCATTCCTCATTCTTCCAGGTGCTCCTTCTCCATGTCTCAGCCGGGATCACCCCCCATTTCACTCACCTCTCTGCTCAAACATCCTTTCCTCAGAATGGACTACCCAATCACCCCACCTAACATTAATGAGTAAATAATATATAAAAGTCCTCTGCATATGTATATTATTAATTATGTCTTCCCTATTATGTGATTCTTTGAGGGAAAGGATTATATCTTATTTGCTTTTGTATATCTTGTTTCCAGCATAATACAGAGAACTCAAATAGAGTCCTGAGTTTAATACATATGATAACTCAATATTTTCCCTGCTTTGTGTACATTAGCCTTGGATAATTTAGACTCTGTTATAAATCTTTAGTAATTTGGATAAGCTCTGGCGGAATGTTAACTCTTTGTACCTTTTTAAAAAGGGGGTGCTAAGCAATATTGTAGCTGAACTCACTTTAACTGTTTTACATGGAAATAATGTATGAGCTGAGCCCAAATGAACTTTATATGTTGGCAAAAGAACATAGGTTTCAGTGACTTTATATAGCCAGGCCCTGTTTGTTTCCTAACAATTATACTAATTGTGTTCAAGTTTATAACATTACATTTTTTCTAAGTGTTCTACAATCCAGATTTAGTGATTCTCATTGACCTACTTCCTATTATTGGGGCTATTCTAGGGCTACATGCATATAATAAAATTTGTTTTTTAGGCAGGACTTAGATCAACCTTTCATTTTGTCTATTTGTTCATTCTTTGTCAAGGCATTTATTTCCACCATTGATTGCATTTGTTTTCCTTTTTGTAAATCCTTAAGCTGATGTCTGACACACAAGTTTCTTTTATTAATCATCAATGCCATTAAATTGTAGAGCAGAAAGAGACTTTTAAGATCATCTTATCCAGCTCTAAAGTATTACTGGATCAGTTGATAAAATTAAAATATAGTTGGTATATTAACATATTGCATCTTTAACAAACAGCTTCATGAAGCTGATAACTGTGCTGTGTGTTAAGAGAATATCTGTATTCTTAGGAAAAACACACTAAAGTATTTAGGAATAAAGGTGCCATGAGTTATGTAACTTACTCCTAAATGATTCAGAAAAAAAAAATTGTCTCTGTGTGTGTGTGTGTGTGTGTGTGTGTGTGTGTTTATATGCATTTATGTACAAGGAGAAGCAAGTACAGAGCAAAATATAAACAAATGAAGCAAAACATTAACAAGTAGATTTGGGTAAAAGGCATATTAGTGTTATTTGTACTATTCTTGTAACTTTTCTGTAACTGTGAAATTATTTCCACATAAACAGTTTGAAAAATTATCTCATCCATCCCTCTCAGGAAAAACATTCGGTCCTCATGACATCATGACACAGAGGTTAAGTAGCTTTCCGTTACCCAGAGTTAGAAACAAAACTGACTCTTAGTCCCATGTACGAGGCCTCTGTTACACTATGCTAAGGCCTTCTGGTAAATAAAGTTACTGAGCATTAATCGAATACAGGGGGCAGTCATCCTGCTGTGTACGTGCATAGGACACAGACAAGCTTGTATATTAGTCATGTAATTTTGAGTACCTTTAAAAAGTAATTTGGGGGCCGGGTATGGTGGCTCACACCTGTAATCCCAGTACTTTGGGAGGCCGAGGCAGGTGGATCACGAGGTCAGGAGATTCAGACCATCATGGCCTACATGGTGAAACCCCTGTCTCTACTAAAATACAAAAAAGTTAGCTAGGCGTGGTGGTGTGTGCCTGTAGTCCTAGCTACTCGGGAAGCTGAGGCAGGAAAATCGCTTGAACCTGGGAGGCAGAGATTGCCGTGAGCTGAGATCATGCCACTGCACTCCAGCCTAGCAACAGAACGAGACTCCATATCAAAAAAAAAAAAAAAAAAGTAATTTAGCTATTACCTGGTCAGCCTTACAACCTCCAGCCCCTCTATTACCTGGAAGCCTTGTTATTAGATATGCTGCTCATTGTAATGAGAGACACCTGTGTTTGCATTTTAACAAACAGTGGTTTTGTTCTATTTCTTGATAGCTACTGCTTCTTGGGATACCTTTCTCATGCTATGGAATTTCAAGCCACATGCTAGAGCTTACAGATATGTGGGTCACAAGGATGTTGTAACCAGCGTGCAGTTTTCTCCACATGGAAACTTATTGGCATCTGCCTCACGAGACAGAACCGTGAGACTCTGGATTCCTGATAAGTAAGAGAAACAGATAAATACTTGTTATGCTTTGGATTTGGAAATGTGAAAGCAAGCTGAGCCTGGCTGCTGCTTATGCACTGTTGTCTGAACTACTAGTCTCAGTCACAAAGGAGGCATGCTGCCTTTATTGTAAAGTCAAACTAATTCATACAGTTTTTTCCTGATATTTATGTCTTCTTGGCCTGGCACAGTGGCTCATACCTGTAATCCCAGCACTTTGGTAGGCTGAGGCAGGAAGATCATGAGGTCAGGAGTTCGAGACCAGCCTGGCCAACATGGTGAAACCCTGTCTCTACTAAAAATACAAAATTAGCTGGGTGTGGTGGTGGGTGCCTGTAATCCTAGCTACTCGGGAGGCTGAGGCAGGAGAATTGGTTGAACCTGGGAGGCAGCGGTTGCAGTGAGCCGAGATCACGCCACTGCACTCCAGCCTGGGTGACAAAGCACGACTCTGTCTCAGGAAAAAAAAAAAAAAAGATTATGTCTTCTTTTTGAAAACTGTTTCCTACCATGGAAATCTGCTTAATATGTCTTAAGATTTTTTGAGGGAGTAGTGGTAGCTATCAATCCCTTTGTAGAGGTAAGCTTTAGATTGACTCCCCAGAATGATACACATCTGTATGTGTAACCAAAAGTTCACAGTTTATTAACTTCTTATGCCCATTCATGGATCCTTCAAGGGCCTTTTGATTCCTATTGAAAACCCTATGCCTTTGATCTGATTTGTATCACTCATTATTGGGCTCCGGAATTTTCTTATTAAAGAAAATTTCTGACAAAAGTATAAATCATTGCATTTGTGTAAGGTCATATTCGTTATAACAAATCTCTATAAAGAGACTTTTTAAACCCTAACTAATGGCCCATCTATTTTAATAAATTATTGAGCCATGATTTTTTAAAACTTTTTTAAGCCTTTAAGGATGTAAATTTTCAAACATACATGAAAATAGAATGAATAGCATGACTCCCCTGCCCCCATATTCCCATCAATCAGCTTCTGCAGTTGTCAGGATTCTGCCCATCTTGTTTCATCTACACCTCCCCTCACTTTTTCCCCCGGAGTATTTTTAGAACAAATTCCACATATCATATTATTTCCCCCCATAAATACTTCAGAGTAGAGATCCCCAACCCCTGGGCCACCAACCAGTACCAGTCCATGGCCTGTTAGGAACCAGGCCACACAACAGAGCTCTGCTTCCTATCAGATCAGCGGAGGCATTAGATTCTCATAGGAACACAAACCCTATTGTGAACTGTGCATACGAGGGATCTAGGCTGCACGTTCCATATGAGAATCTCATGCCTGATGATCTGTCACTGTCTCCCATCACCCCAGATGGGACCATCTAGTTGCAGGAAAACAAGTTGAGGGCCACACTGATTCTACTTTATAGTGAATATGTAATAATAATAGAAATAGGGCCGGGCGTGGTGGCTCATGCATGTAATCCCAGGACTTTGGGAGGCTGAGGCAGGTGGATCACCTGAGGTCAGGAGTTCAAGACCAGCCTGGCCAACATGGTGAAACCATGTCTCTACTAAAAATATGAAATTAGCCAGGCATGGTGGCACACGCCTGTAATCCCAGCTACTCGGGTGGTTGAGGCAGGAGAATTGCTTGAACCCAGGAGGCGGAGGTTGCAGTGAGCCAAGATTGTGCCATTGCACTCCAGCCTGGGCAGAAAAGAGTGAAACTCTGTCTTAAATAATAATAATAGTAATAGAAATAAAGTACTTGATAAATGTGATGTGCTTGAATCATCCCCAAATCATCCATCCTTCCCCCAAACCCCCTGGTCCTTTGGAAAAATTGTCTTCCATGAAACTGGTCTCTGGTGCTAAAAAGGTTGGGGACCACTGCTTCAGAGGATAAGGATCTGAGCATTTTGGCTGGGCACAGTGGCTCATGCTGGTAATCCCAGCACTTTGGGAGGCCGAGGTGGGCAGATCACGAAGTCAAGAGATAGAGACCACCCTGGCCAACGTGGTGAAACCCCGTCTCTACTGAAAATATAAAAATTAGCTGGGCATAGTGGCATGTGCCTGTAGTCCCAGCTAGTGGGGGGCTGAGGCAGGAGAAATTGCTTGAATCCGGGAGGTGGAGGTTGCAGTGAATCGAGATCATACCACTGCACTCCAGCCTGGCGACAGAGGAAGACTCTTGTCTGGAAAAAAAAAAAAAAAGAATTTGAGTATTTTCCTTGACACTGTTGTGGCAGGATTTGTCTTGTAGTCTGTGGCTAAACAGGCCCAGGCACTCCCAAATGAAGGAAAGCTCATGGGCCTTCCCATGCCAGTGGGTGCTTTTTTTCTGCCACCACCCAAGGGGAATTCTGTGCTGAGAAATCTGAATATTATTCCAATGGTAGTGAAAACTATTGAAGAGGAGTGACATGTTATAATGGATGGCAGTGTAGCAGGGAATTTTAAGGGAGAAGGAACTGGTTTGGTGTCCGAGAGGAGAAGCATGTTCCAAAACCCTTAGCTTTGGGAATTTAGAACTAGCTTTTTTGCTATCTTCAGCACAGCATAACTTCAGTCTCCCATTGCTAATTCAAGGAAATCTCAGTGAACAAACTGTATAAGGGTAGATGAGCTGAAAGCTCACTGAATCATTAATTTGTCATAGCTCATCTAAATACAGTGATTAGGCTTGTGTAGGTGTCCCTAGTTTCTCTTGCTAAATCATGCCATAGTAGGGCCAGACCAGTAATGGTGGATTGTGGCAACAGGGAGGCAGATGATGTGTCAGTTATCTATTTTTGTATGACAGTCCTAAAACCTTAGTATGCTAGTTCAGAAACAATGATTTGTCACAGTTTTCTGGGTTGTCTGGAGAATCAAAGCAGAAGCTGCTAGACCATTTAAGGACTAGGCCTGAAACTTACAGCGTCACTTCTGCCACATTCTGTTGCTCGAAGTAAAGTCACAACACCAGCCCAGATTCAAAGGGAGGAGAAATAAACAGATTCCACCTCATGTGAAGCAGAGAGACATGCATATACAGGCATGAGATGAGTATTGGCAGCCATATTTAAAGATACACACCACAGGTGGTGATCAGAAGGCTAAGAAAGAATAGGGAGAGTCTAGGAGCTTGGCTTACACCTGTAATTCTAGCACTTTGGGTGGCTGAGGCAGGAGGATCACTTGAGGCCAAGAGTTCAAGACCAGCTTGGGCTATACAGTGAGACCCTGTTTCTGTAAAAAATAAAAATAAAAAATAAAATTAGCGAGGCATGGTGATACACACCTGTAGTCCTAGCTCCTCAGGAAGCTGAGGAGGGAGGATCTCTTGAGCACAGGAGTTTGAGTCACAGTGAGTAGTGGTTGCACCACTGTATTCCAGCATGTGTCACGGAAAGGGAACACGTCTCAAAAAAATAAATAAGAATAGGGAGCAGCAAGTCTGAAAGCGAGTCTGGCCCAGAGTTTGTCACAGTGAACAGTCAAGAGAATTTGGCTGAAAGGGAAAGTAAATATTTAGGAGGCAGAGAGCCTATATTAAGTCAAAATGAGGAACTAGAAACCAGTTAGGTACCAGCACAACAAACACAAGGCACTCCTATCTTGGTTTGTTCTGTTTCCTGTTGAGACTGGATCCGGTGCTTGGTTTAGCCTACGGCTAAAAAATCAGGGCAAATTTTGGTGATTCTGACAGTCTGTCACTTAGCTTCCTGGTCGATGCAGATGCCTTATCTTTTCTTTGTTTTCTCTAGACATTATACTTGGATTCAAGCCAAACTATACTCCTATTTTCCACTAATGAAATTCACCCTTGAAAACCTCACTGAGCCAGTCCCTGGATGCTCCCTCCTAATTTTTGTTTAATATTAATTTCAGTTATTCATGAGTAATATCATATGTCAGGTGATGGAAATTTATGATAAAGTCACCTTTGCTCCCTACCAGCCACTGGAAGGGTAAGCCAGGTTGGGTCTAAGGGCCTTTATTGACTGTTCTGAGTGGAATTCAACATGTATTGAGTTCTTTTTATGTACTTGACGTATTGCTAGATACTGGTCTTACAGAGATGAATAAATCATCATTCCTGTTCTCCAAAAATGTACTGCTTAAGAGGAGACAAATAGTTCTTTAAAAAGTCACTGCATAATGTAGTAAGCAAAGTCGTTGTAGCAGATAGGAAGCCATTAAGCCTGTCTGGCTTGGTCAAGGGGGCCTAGGGATGAGGGAAGGAAGTAGTCCAGCCTGAGAAAGCAATAATTGCAAAGGCAGAGGTGTGTTTGAAGTGCTGTGACTGTTCTGAGTACAAAGTTCAGCTTAGTAGCAGGATGCCTCTCCAAAGCCCTTGGGCATTGTGCTTTCTTTTGGAGAATAGCCAGTGACACATTTACACTAGGATTTACATGCCTGGCTTTACACTCTTAGCAAAGTAATAAGCACAATATGTAGGTGACCAGAAGGGGACAAAAGATTAGAGCAGAAGACCAGTTAAGAGGCTTTTGCAATAACCTAGGTGAAGGATGTTGAGGATATATCTGCCTTAAGGCAAGCAGAGCTGACATAGAAGAGGAGGATTCAAAAGATATTTAGGAAGTGAGGATGATATGTTTTGCTAACTTACTGGATATGGGAGAGGAAGGGGGAGGAGTTGAGTGTGAATACCACGCTTCTGGGTTGGACACAGGCAGATGTCACTCTGACCAGCCAAGGTAACAAAATGCAGGATGAGGTGCAGGTATATGGGAGATCATTGTGAATATCTGAACATCTGAGAAATATATTGTGGACAACTAAATTCTGTTGCCTGATTTTTTTCAAGCATTTATTACAGCTTTCCCCATAAGGTATCTTGAGTATCAATATGATTTTCTAAATGGGAAAATTGCTAAGTCCTGGATACGGCGTAAGGTGAAAATGCCTTGGGAACTTGGGAACACTGACACAAAGTAGCATTTACCACATACCACCTTGTAACTCGAACACTGTCTAGCTTGCTCCTATTTTAAGGTTTTCTACTTCTCAAATGCCTCACGTTATTTTCTCCATCTTTTTTTCATTCTCTTTTTTTCTACCCTTCAATTTTCAACACCTGAAATTTCAAGGAAATTTCAGTGTTGATGAAGAGTACAGTACAACATAGCCCTTTCATACTTTTGTTAGGTTTTACAAGCGTTAAACCATTTTATTTAAACTATGTTATATGTTTCAAAGTTTGTATTGTGATTATTAACTATAATTAAACCAAATGAGTTATAAATATTAAACTGTTTATTTCCAGAAGAGGAAAGTTCTCAGAATTTAAAGCTCATACAGCTCCAGTTCGAAGTGTAGACTTTTCAGCTGATGGCCAGTTTCTAGCTACAGCTTCTGAGGACAAATCCATAAAAGTATGGAACATGTATCGCCAGCGCTTCCTGTATTCCTTGTATCGACATACACACTGGGTACGCTGTGCCAAGTAAGTATAAACAGTTTCATATTAAGATTTCCACATTTTTTTTCCTGCTATAGTTCATGTTTGCCCCCAACTTCCAGAAAAAGGGTTTGAGGACATATTCATTCATTCAAAAGGTATTTGTTGTGTGACTGCTATATGCTGGAACAATAGTAAACAAAATAGTCAAAATCTTTGCTCTTTCATTCCAGAAACACAGAAAAACAAATAGGAAAATAGATAGGTCAAATGGCAGTAAGCACTATGGAGAAAGAGCTGGGTTGGAAGGGGGCTTATAATTTTTTTTTTTTTTTTGATACGGTCTCACTCTTGTCACCAAGGCTGGAATGTAATGATGCCGTTACCACTCATTGCAGCCTTGACTTCCCGGGCTAAGGTGATTCTCTCACCTCAGACTCTGGGTAGCTGGGACTACAGGCATGTACTACCATTCCTGGATAATGTTTTGCATTTTTAGTAGAGACAGGGTTTCACCATATTGCCCAGGCTGGTCTCAAACTCCTTGGCTCAAGTGATCCACCTGCCTTGGCCTCCCAAAGTGCTGGATTACAGGCATGAGCCAGCATACCTGGCAAAGGGCCTGTAATTTCAAATGACATTCATGGAATGTCTCACAGAAAGGGTGACCTTTGGATAGAGATGTAAAGGAGGGAGTGAGGATTGAAGAAATTCAGGAAAGGAATATCCTGGATAGGAGAAGCAAGGGCAGAAGCCCTGAGGCAGAGCCTGGTGGCTGTGTGAGGAAAAGCATGGGTGAGGATGGGTGGGGATGTAGGAGGGGCCCCAGGAAGGCCAGCCAGGTCAAGAGCAGTGCTGACTCATGCCGTGGGTGGGAGGAGATGCCAGTATAGTGCCTTCCTCTCTTTGAGCTGCATTTTACTGGAATTTCTTGGACTGCTTTGTGGAGAATAGACTGTCAAAGCCAGGCCAGAAGCAGGGAGACCTTGTTAGGAGGCTGAGCAGTCCAGGTCCTGGCTTGGATCAAGGTGGTGACTATGAAGATTGAGATGTGGTTGGATTCTAGATAAAGTTTGAAATTACAGCTGGCAGCATGAACTATCACATCAGATTTGACAGAGAAAGAGCGAAGTCAGGAAGAACTCCAGAATCTTTGGCAGCAGTCTGTTGGTAGGTGAATGCTACCGTAGGTGTTGTTAGTTACCTGTTGGCCAACAGCATGGAGTCTTTCTCTTCATAGGACACTCTGCTAAAGTACTGACAGTGCAGATTGCATTTCCTGGTGGCTCATGCTTATAATCCCAGCACTTTGCGAGGCCAAGGCTGGTGGATCACTTGAGGTCAGGAGTTTAAGACCAGCTTGGCCAACATGGCAAAACCCTGCCTCTACTAAAAATACAAAAATTAGGCAGGCATGGTGGCATGTGCCTGTAGTCCCAGTTACTTGGGAGACTGAGGCAGGAGAATAACTTGAACCCAGGAGGCTGCGGTTGCAGTGAGCTGAGATCATGCCATTGCACTCCACTCTGGGCTACCATTCCCCATTTTCTGCCTAGCATCCATTCCCCGTTTTCTGGTAGCAGTGCTCAAGCTTGCCCTGAGGAACTAGCCCACCCCCTTGGTCCCCTCTGTGTCTTGTGCAGCAGTGGCTCTATCTCCAGTTCCAGCAGCGGACATTCAGCTCAGGCTCACCCACAGAAACATAGCATCTCCTCCTGGAGGAGTCAGTCTTGTTGAAACCATGGGCTTTTCCTCTTGGATGGCAGTGTTTAGGCTTATTTAAGCCTGTCACTGCTGAAGGACACTGTGGGCAAAGAACTGACTGAAAATAATACTAATTCAGAAGAGAGCAGAGCTGTGAGAGGAAGACAGAATGAATTTTTATTTAATCACGTGATTTGGTTTCTGAATATAGCTACACCTGAAAGTATTAGAGTGTGTGTGTGTGTGTGTGTGTGTCTGTGTTGTGGGTGAGAGAGAGAGAGACAGAGAGAGAGAGAGAGAGAGAGAGACTTGAAAAGTGGTATCTTCTTACCCAGTCAAGACATTTTATCTCCATCCTCAGCACTGCTGCTGTAGTTTTAGCACCATTGACCTTTGTGGAGACTTTTGTGGAGAGAGTTTTGAAAAGTGAGGTCTTCTTATCCAGTCAAGACATCTGTTTTATCTCCATCCTCAATGCTGTTGCTGTAGTTTTAGCATCTTCGGCCTTTGTGGAGACTTTTGCAGGAATCTACTAAATGGTCTCCCAGGCTACAGATTCCCTCCTCCCACCCTCCACCCTGCATCTCTGTTTTTTTAAAAACAAATCTGCTCATGCTGTTTCTCACCTTAAAACCCCTTATTCCTTCCTGTCTCCATTGTTAAGCACAATTATTGGCATAAAAGAGGTTTTTAATACCCATTTTTAGACTGCATTCTAGCCTGGGCAATAGGACAAGAATCTCGTTTTCTCTCCCTCTTTCTCTTCCTCTTTCTTTCTCTCTTACATTCTTTTTTTTTCTTTCACTCTCACTTTCTTTCTTCTTTCTTTCAAAAATAAAAAATTTCAAAAAATTTCAAAAAAATTAAAAACTAAAAAAAAAAATCTTTAAAGAATGAAAACAGAGAAAGAAATTATTACATTGAACAATTAGGAGGTCACTTGAAACCTTCAAGATTTCAAATTCATAGAGTGAGAAATTCCATTTCAAGGAGTATGTAACCTACTAACCACAGCAAAAATCTCTTTAAAACGGACTTTGGAATTCAACATAAGTAGATTTTCATGTTCCAGTTTCCTTATAATTCCTGGCTGGTGGGAAATGGACATTTCTTTAAATTCCCCAGTTAGAATTCTAGGCCACTTTTAAAAAAGAAAGGATTATTTAAACCAGGGAAATAAGCCCATTGAAATGCTATAAAAATAATGACATCATTTGAGTTCTATCATTTGTCAGAAAATGATTTCCATATATGATCTCATTTAATCTCTTCAAAAAGACGTGGAGTAGGCAGTATATATTAACCCAATTTTGTAGATGAGGACTGTGATTCACAAGGGTTAAATGAAATTACTCACATTTACACAGCTGGAATTAAGGGATCCAAGTTTTAAATCCAGACAAAATTCTGGCATCTATATTCTTTCATTTATAATTTAATGTATTTAAACTGTATTTACTTTTTTTATTAAAGTTTTACAATCACATGGTTCAAATTGCAAGTGTTAACAATCAATGTTAGCAGATTTTTTGTTTTCCAATTTACACTGAGTAATTTATTTTTTAAGTTCTGGGATACAAGTGCAGAATGTGCAGGTTTGTTACATAGGTATACATGTGACATGGTGGTTTGCTGCACCCATCAACCCGTCATCTAGGTTTTAAACCCCACATGTATTAGGTATTTATCCTAATAATGTTAGATTTTTATGTATCCTAAAAGAAAAAAAAACTGCATAAATAAGCAAACATATGTATCTATGTGCATATATAATCTCTCCTTTCTAAATAAAGTATCATATAATATATATTCCTCTATAGCTTGCTTTTGCAACTAATTTTCAATATAAGCTTAGGAAAAATCTCTTTATTTTATGGCTACCTAATCTTCCATAATATGACTATATCACAATTTGTCAGCCATCTACTTTTGATGGGCCTTTAGATTAACTGGAAATAGATTATTAATTTAGAAATTCATAATTTAGATTATTCCCAATCATTTGCTATCATAACCAATGCTCTAATAGCCTTGTACTTACCCCACCCTGCATTTCTCTCAAACCCTTCCAATTTATTCATTTCTCCATACTATCTCTCTCAGGGACTCAAATAATTACTCTTGGCAATTGTAACTCTGAGATAATTTTTTTGAAGACAAAAGTAAGAGCATTTTGAAACATCAGTTTTTCACTATGATATTTTCCATTAGGCAAAGTGTTCTAAACCTGAATGTTCAGCTCAGAGCGATTCTTAAACTGATGACTCAAATTTGGTCTGATGTTAGAAAGAAGGGTGAACATGATGTGAGGACAATTAAAGTGGCAATCAAAAACAGCTTTCAAGAGTCTTGTTATTTTATAATGAATCTCTGATGTTTTAGAACTACTGCAGCATTCCTCTTTAGAAACTAACATCCCACAAATATATATACCAGCACATGTTTTGCTGGCTAATTCTCTCACTAAACATTTGTCTGATGCCTAGTTATAGTTGAGAGCTCAAGAAGCTACTGGTTATGTGTTTGTTTTTTTTTCCTCACCCACTTTACTTATTTGGAGAGACAACTCATAAAACCAAACAACTTTAGCAAATCCATTTTATTTCAAGCTTTTTGAAGGATACTTGTTATATAAATCCACAGTAATGTTATAAATGGTACTGTTCGTTTTTAACAAGGCCTTTGGAAATTTTAATGCTTCTAGGAAGATATTTATTAACTGTACCTGTTATGCTCTGAACATTTCCTCCTCCTGATTCCTTTTTTCTGATTATTCAAATTCTATTCCAAAGCAATCTTATCTCACTTCATTAAAAAGAATAAGCATTATTAAAGTTCTTTAAGGGCAGATCAGTAGCGTGAAACCTTTGTATATTAAAAGTCAGAGGCTTAGAAGATATTCAATAAATGTTATCGCCGAAATGATAAAATGACATTTACCCAAAGATAAGTGGGAATTAAGACACAGGAGCCTTTAGCCTCAGATTTCTCATCTTCTTTTAATTCCTGATGATTGTGAGTTGAGCAGTCTAAATTCTTTACTCAAACTACCAGTAAGAAAATGTTCGTTGTTGTATATTTTGGTTTAGAGGTTTTCATGACATACAAATGGTGTAACAAAAATATCTGTCACACAGATTAATTTGCATCTAGCTATTGACTTCAATTGAATGATAATGAAGACATTAACTGAGTGAAGCTATCATCTAAGGAATAAAAGAACAGAAGCTATTTCTAAAGTATAGGTGAAGATGAAAAACTTTATTTTTTTTATGCAAGAAAGCAGTATTATTCAGCTGTAAATTAACCAAGTCTTGACTATGGGTCGACTTTGTACCAGCTATCTCTGTCTAAAAGAAGACACATATATAAACAAATGAATGTAATAAAATACTATCGGTGTTATAATATTAAAATAATTAACAACTGGAATGACCAATACATTTTATTTCATCTGCCAAACTTCATAGGTTGATGGTAGCTTCTAGAGCATGATTTAGAAAGATTTGAAAAGGTATCTACAACAGGATCAACTGGTGATCCCATAGGTCTGGGATGGAGAGGGTCAGTCTTCCTGTTTTCTATTTGCTGTCTCTGCTGTGTGGTGTAGAACAGGTGCACAATGAGGAGGCAGAGGTTTTCAAAGGATCATTGACATTTGTGAAGAGCCTGGAAACTGGACCTAAATATGCAGAAGGTGGGTGGTAATAAGCAGTCAAAGCAGAGGGGAAAGTATGAAGAAAGGCACAGGTCATAAAGTAACCTAAGTGTTGTGCTCAGCACTTCTGTAAGTGTGAAATTGGTTGAGGAGGAAGTAGGGTGGGTGCCAGGCTACAGAGCTCCACAGGCATTAATCTGAGGAGCTGGAACATAATCCCCTTGTTCTGGAAACCTGTTATCAGAATTACCTAGGGTGCTTGTTAGGGCAACCAAATTAAAGTAACTGGATGTGGGGCTAAGAATCTGCATTTTTAACAAGCTCTTCAGGTGATTCTTAAGCACATTAAACATTGAGAGTCCACAGTCAAAGATTATTATAGCAGGAAGATAAAACTTTGCAGGAAGTTTTCATGCTGAGCAGTAAACTCATGCTGTTTACAAATATTTCCCACTCTAGAAATGGGTCAAGCTAGTGTTCATATTAGCATCCACATGCAAAGCCTCCCAGAATCCCCTTTGCAGGCCAAGCTGCTATAGCAATTTTAGCTCATGAATTTTAGTCAGGAAGAACCCTTAGCTCAGTGTGCAAATTATAACACTAGAATTCAATTGTAATTGAAAATATGTACTCAATTTAATTTGAGCACTTTTTAGTAAATCAGATCAAAGGGAGATCTTTCATCCTAGAGTCAGAAACACATTTTCAGCTGTAAAGATAAAAAGATTTAGTAAGAGAATAATACACTTTATTGTCATGATAGTCCAGATTACAGCGAGGTATGCAAGAATTACCTACTCTCAGCTGCAGGCTTTTCCTAGTTCACTATAGAAAACAAAGAAAAAATGCTACTGCTATTTAATGGAACCCCTTAGTTCACTAAATGAATCCTTCCTATAGTTAAGTAGACCACAACTAATTAGGATCAGTTGCCTGTTACATATAAATATATACCAGTAGTTTTTTTTGTTTGTTTGTTTTAAATACAGCTTTGTAAAACAGAGAGACCTGATAAAGAAAATCCTAAAATTTGGGATTGGATTATTCTATTATTTTATTGAATACATTATAGAAAATGTGTATTCATTTCATAGCATGTAATCAATATGGGTTTATTCATTAACTCATTTCTTCAAATAATTTTTTCTTGCTAGGTACTGAGGACAATATTTATTGCCAGGTATTGAGGCAAGTGACAAACTATCTCCTGCCCTCATGGAGCTTCCTGTCTAGTGGAGGTAATAGCTACATTAATCAACAGTCAACCAAACATTAATTTAGTTTCAACAGTCTTAAATGCTTTGAAGGAAAGTCACATAACACCATGAGAATATCAAGCAGGAGAAACCCCATGTTTTGGGAGTTACAGAAATCCCTGCAGAGGGACAGTTGGTTTTGAGTTGTGAATTAAAGGAAAGTAATTATGAATTTGGGAGATGGTGGTGGATTCTAGCTAAAGGGAAATTTATATTTGCAGACTAGGAGGATGACAAGTTTAGGAAATATGAAATATAGATGGGGGTGAGGGAAACTTGAACAAGTATGCAAATTGAAGATGAAGAGTTTTGTAGGGGCTAAGCAATGCAAAGTCTTGTAGCCATGTAAAGTCTTTAGGTATTTTATTCAAACATGTAATAAGATCAGTTAACACTTATTACATGCCAGGTTGTGTGTGTTAATTTTACAAGAATGATGAGGAAAGGCTATGTTGTTGCCCAGAACCTGGTTTCAGGACTGAGCACCATTCCCTTAGCTGCTGGGCATGTTACTCAATGACAGGAAGCCTAGTCCCTTCCCATGAATTTCCCTTGACCAAAACAGTCAGGGGAAATTATGCCTGTCCTAAATTACACCAATCTCTAAGTCAACTCTCATCCAATGACTAGATTTTGCTTGTGTAAAAATCCCATCCTTCCCCCTTACTGCCCCCAACTGCTCTACTAAGGTGAAGTGAAAACATCCAGGAAAATTATGATGTATTATATAAAATTTCTCATTGAATGAGCTCATAATACTCATTTTAGCAATTGAACTATCTGAGTAAACATAATTGGAAAAATATAGAATATTTAATAACATCATATAAACACGTATACTGATTTGCCTCCTCATATAAAATAGAAAAATATAACATCAATAAAATAATTAGATTGTTTTTTAGTATAATTTGTCAAATCTGTTGAAAGAGGAAAGCAGATTTGTAAAGATGGTTTATTGATCAGTAACAATTCATAAACTGCCAAATTTAAAAATGAGTGTTTTTCTGTTCATATCCACATCACTTGACACTATTAAGTTTCCCTTTTTCTTTAAACTCTCTATTCTTTTGCCTTAATGACAGTGTATCTTCTGGTTGCTCCACAACTTTTCCGCCCATTCCTTTTCTCTTTCAAGGACCCCTTCTTCACATGCCCATCCTTGAAAATTTAAAAGTTTTACAATTCAAGACTCAAAACTTGTCCTATTACTCTTCTCATTTTAAGTATTCTCATAATTTCACCTATTTGTATGACTTACCTACTACAAAAATGATGGTTTTCAAATCTCATTTAATCCTAAACTTATTCTCCAGGCTTAAACTTTGCATCTTCAGATGTCTGCTGTACATTTCCAACTGGAAACAAAATTTAAAAAACAAAGCAAAACACAGACCCTAAACTGAAATATTAGTTTTTCTTTCAATGTCACTTCTTCCTCTATCTTCTCTATCTCAATTATAGCTAAATTGATTTATGTTCTGTGAAGTTTTTCTTCCAAATATTCCTGAAATCAGTCTACTATCTTAGATTCTAGCCTCCACTTGGCAGAAGTGAGTTTTCTGTCTCTCTCACACTTTTGCTTCTGAAATCAAATTCATTTTTCATGATACTGCCAGAATGATCCATGGAAAAATGCAAATTCAATGTGTCATCCCTCAGCTAAAAACTCTCCAATATCTTCTTATTTTCTACAAATAAATTCCCAAATCCTTAGCCTGTCATGCATATTTTTGAAGATAAGACCTCTAATTACCTTTCTAATACCAGATCTTATCTTCACTTAAATGGCTCATGTAGCACTTTGTAAGGTATTTAGTGGTGCTCAAAAAGTGTTCCAAAATGAATCAACACTAGAAATGTGTTGTAATACATCATTCATAACTAGACAGATCTATCAACACAAAGGGAGATTGTGAAGTAAAATACCCACATTGTCAATAGCTAAGCAGTAGTCGTGGTGAATAAAAATGGCTAATACAGCAATTGGAATGCATGTACTGAACCAATGAGATAATTAGTGTGTGCTCTGATTTATACATGTCCACTCTAAGACATGCCTGTTTCTGAGGTTCTTTATATATATATATATAAAGAACCTCAGAAACAGGCAAAATCCTTTGTAAAACACATATACCATAACACTGTACTTATTTTGATATTCTTTACAGACCACTCTTAATGGCAATTAAATGAATGCTAAAATCACTTTTAAAAAAATAAAGTGTATATAAACTTACATTTACAACTTTTTAAATATTTCAGTATTTTACTGAGTTTAGCTTAAAAACATCTGCTGTAATAAATCTCTAATTTTCTTCATGCTTGGTTAAGTGGGTTTTAAAGTTACATCAAGAAAAATTTTGACAGTATTATATATTCTAATATAGTAGATGATCTAGTCAAAAAGCAAATTATTGGTTTAAGAATAGTAATGGATCCGTTTAAAATTAATTTTCAATGCAATGTACCAAATATTTTCTTTATTAAATTAAATAAGAGATGTGTCTGTATGCTCATAGTCCTGGAGAGGTATGTGCTGAAGTAGATAATGTTTGAACACAGGTCTATAGCCACAGAAACAAATATAAAAGCCAAAAAAAAAAAGGGTATTCACATTTAATCTAAAATAATCCAGATGGTTGAGCTATTTATGCTTTAATTTTAAAAATATATTTTTCTAGACTTCCAATTTTATTTTTTATTTTTGCATTTTAGAATTTAGAATACACACAGGCACAAATATAACAATGCTTTGGCATTACTCAAAGTACTTAATTAAAGATTAATATTGTCATCGTTTTTTCAGCCCTACAGGCAAAGCTTACATTATTTAAGGAAAAGAGAATGAAGAGCTGAGCAGTAAGTGAGTGATTCAGAGCTGTTATAAATACCTCTTCTGTAGTATTCATTCAAATGCTTATCCTTCATCAAGCTCAGGATTTAGAGTTAGAATTATATGGACAATTTCCCTATCTTGCCACTTTGCCATCTGTCCTAAAGTAATCATTATTTTTCAACAACAATTACATTGTGGAATCTTCATTAAGGAACAAACTACTACTTGGAACAATTAGGCTGGCATTGAGGCTGTTGGCCCAGCAAAGCTCACTATTCGCAAATCCCACATGCTCCACATATGTCAGTCCTATTGCAGACAAAACTAGGAGTCTATAATTTTACCCTGATTTGAGACCTTAGAATAAAAAACTAGTAAATTGGGTAAATCAAATATCAATTTTTAGATAAGGAGCAAAAGTCAAGATCTTTTGAAGCCTTCTTAATTTTAGGCAGTAATGGGACAATTAATACTTTCACTTTACTGACATGTTCATTGACCACAGTTCTGTTTAAAACTTCCCATTTGATTCTTTTTTTTTCCGCATCATACCCTGCAGTCAGCAATTACAGTTATCTCTGTTGAAATGGCTTACGACCACTGAAATGGATGAGAGGTTTTGTGTGCTTGACAATCTAATAATGTTATGCCCTACTAACCTTCCCTAAGAATTGAAATAATTTGAAATTATATGTGTACTAGGTAAAAATATCAACCAGATTAGTGTTCTATGTATTCCTTTGTTCAATAGCATGCAATCAATACCCACAGAAGCATATATGATCATTATGAAGAGGCCTTGAAAGAAAGGAATGTTTAAGCAATGGAGAGATAGTTGTGCTTACGTGTTATACAATAATGGATGGAACCAATATAGTAGATTCCATCAAGCTTTTGTTTTAATTTCTGTAGTAATATTTATTTCTCTTGTTTATTTTTTGGTCTCTGTTTGGCAGTGAGTAAAAATCACAACAAAGTGCATTTTCTATACTTAAAATTTTCTATGAATTATTTTTCCTAAAAGACTTAAAATATTTAATCACAAAGTTTTGTATTCCTCATGGCTAACAGAAACATCTGGGATATTTTTGGCAGACTGTAAAATAGAGAATACCCAGTCAGAATTAAAGCAATGGCAAGTTGGCATATGTCACATTTGCACTTATTTATCATCTATAAATTCCTTTCTATTTATATAAAAAGAAAAGTGTTCTACTTGAGCAAATATAGTATTTTAATAGAGGGTATCAGATATTAGGAAGAAAGCTTTCCATGTATTTGTGGGGAAAAAATGGAATCTCCTATCTTTCAAAGAAAAGTATTTGGAATCCTTGTGTACTGCTGGTAAGAATGTAAAACAGTGCAGCACTTTTTTTTTAAAATCAGTATAGTAGTTCCTCAAGAAATTATAAACAGAATTTATAATGTAATACAACAATTCCACTTCCGAATATATCTCCAAAAGTACTGAAAGCAGGGACTACATCCAGGTTCACAGCAGCATTATTCAAAATAGCCAAAGGGTGGCAATCCAAGTGTTCACAGTGGATGAATAGAGAAAGAAAATGTGATATATACATATAATGAAATACTATTCAGGCTTTAAAAGAACATTCTGATACATGCTAACATGGATAAATCTTGAATACAGGATATACAATATTTAAATAAACTTCCTTAATAGAGAAAGAGATTGCCATTAAAAAGTTTAAACTTAGAGAAACTTTAAAAAATGTTAGTGAATGTGTCATAAAATTGTCTGGAAAATGCAAAGCGAAATGTTAATGGTAGCTATTAATGTTTATTTGTTTTAATTATGTGTATTTTCAATTTTGTCCATAATGAACTTTGTATAATACACAGTTAAGGAAGGAGGAGGTGGAGGAAGAGAAGGAAAAGACATTGTAGTTTTTTTTTTTTCTATTACCGGATGCTGATATCTTGATAAACACGGAATGTTTTAAAATGACATCTCACTTAGGAATTTTATGATCTCACTTCCCAATTCAAAGAATCTCTTTTATGAAAATATTGCCCTCTATTGGAGTTAATGATGAGCTTTATTTAGTGTCATCTGCTGATTTAATTAACATATGTTTACCTTCTCTTTTGGGTGATTAATGTGAGAGATGTTAAATGTGAGATATCACACGGATTTCTTTAGCACTCCATTTGATAGCTCCCCTTCATTCATTAAAAATGATCATTACACTTTAACTTTTCTTTATCCCTCAGCTAGCTTTTAATCCATAGCTCTGTTTCAAAAGAGTATTGACACGCCTCCTCTGAAAGATAATGAGACTGTGTAACACCTTTATATTTACTGTGCAACTCCCTGAAAAATGCATGATGTAGACGTCATACAAATACCACAGCCCTGTTGAATCTTTTTATGTTGTGTTCCATGTTCAGACACTAGGCCAGTCAATAGACTCTTATTGCAAGTATAGTCCTCTCTTGACAGGAAAGTCAGAATTCTAAAGGCATTCTGAGGAGTGTAATATAGATAAACCCAGGAAGTAGACATTGCTCTGCTGCTTTAACTTCCCTGGGATGCCAGGCCCTGAGCAGAATTACCCATGAGGAGAGCTGATGCTGAACATTATAGAAAATCACAGCATTTACTACACTGGCTTTGTTGAGTACAGCAATACATAGTGGATTTAAACTTGATTTTTAGAATCTGCCTATAATCACAAGGTTTATGAAAAATAAAACAGTAATAAACAACTTATTCATGTTTTTAATTCCTTGTATTTCTTAGTTTTTCACTAGGCAATTAGGTTATTTCTAGCATGAAAATAATCAATTCTATTAAATTCATTATTTTTAAACCCAAGAATGATTTTATATTCCAAACACTTCTTTCTTAAACCCCAACATTATACAGTAGTTGTTACTGTCTTTAAAAACAGATACAACCAGAAAGTGTTTACCTTTTTATTTCTCACTGTTCATTCTGTACTCACAGTTTTCAGGGCTCCCTCTGTGCTGATGTCTAGGATGAAAATCCATCTCTAACACACTTCCCTTTCCTCATACTGCTCCTTGTTCTTTTAAGAGATCCCCTGTAAAGATAGGAAGGACACTGTCATTTTGCCACACAGGCCCTGCTACCTCTCCACCTAGCCATCTCTTTGTGTTCTAGATATTTGCCTCTTTTTTGTTTCCAATGGGAACATAACTTTTCTGTATCCCATTCTTTCAACATCATGCTTCATTGAAAACTAGCTAATCTGATGAACTCCAATGCTAATTGGTTCATGAGATTTCATTGTAAGATGTCATCTGGCTATGGTAAAACCTAATGTTGCCCTCTTAGGAATGATGAATTAGCCTAAAGAAATGCCTATTGCATATGAGATTTTAGACACTATTTTCAGCCTTAAGGGATGATTTTTTTTTTTTTTTTTTTTTTTTGAGATGGAGTTTCTCTCTTGTTGCCTAGGCTGGAGTGCAGTGGTGCGATCTCTGCTCACTGCAACCTCCACCTCACGGGTTCAAGTGATTCTCCTACCCCAGCCTCCAGAGTACCTGGGAATACAGGCACCTGCCACCATACCTGGCTAATTTTTGGATTTTCAGTAGAGACGGGATTTTACCATGTTGGCCAAGATGTTCTCGATCTTCTGACCTTGTGATTCTCCTGCCTCAGCCTACCAAAGTGCTGGAATTACAGGCATGAGCCACCATGCCTGACTGAATTTTTTTTTTTAAGTCAGTGGGTTTTTAAGTGTCTGTTAAGCCTTTTATTCTCAGTGTGTGGATCTCAGAACAACATCAGCATCTTTTGGAAGCTTGTTAGAAATACAGACTCTCAGGTCCCTTCCCAGACCTAACATACAATCTGCACTTTAAAAACATTCCCAGATATTTACGTGCACACTAAAATTTTATAATTCTACTTTAAAAATTTTTGCCAATATGTCTGCTGAAAAGTTTTATCCAATTGGTATTTTAATTTTTATTTACATGGCTACTAGCAAAATTAAATGTTTTCAAGTAATTAACCATTTATATTTCAATTTCTATAATTACATATTTATTTTTTCCCTGTTTTACATTTGAATGTTCATATTACTTGTAGGATTTATTGGGTATTATAAGTATTAATTCTTTTCTCTAAAATAAGTTATATTCTCTTTCCTAGTCATTTGTTAACAGTATCTCTTATAAAAATACTTTAAATTTCAGAAAATATTAATCTGTAAATATTTTATCTTGAAACCCAAGGTAGCATATGCTGCAATTTATTTCATTTATGAAAAATATCACCTATGCATTTATAAACCAAAAATTGGTTCAAATGGTTTCATGTAATTTCTGATCATTCTGAATGTGGATGGAAAAGTTTTTATTTATTGAAGCCTGTCCATTTCTCACTAACTTTTAGGTCATATTAATAACTTTCTAATTTATTTTTGTTGGAAGTTATTTTGAAGTCAATACCTTATCATTGTAATTTGATTTAGGCCTCAGAGAGTATAAAATAAAGAAGTAATTGCATTGTGTTCACAGATTTCTAATCTGGAGTACACCCTTTTGTTGTCCTGCTCTTTGAACTCTATAATGTGATAAATCCCTACTAAAAAGATGTTCTTTCAGATAAAGTCTCAGATTCAGGAAGATTCCAAGTACCTCTTGTGAGAAGAAAAGATAAATTTATGTCAGGCAAATCAGCTAAATCAACCACGATTATTAGCTGAGTGACAGATATTTTTGTCCAAGTGTCTTGCCTATTCATAAAGAGAACACATCCAAAGACGAGCTTAGAGAATCTTGAAATATTTGCATTCAGAGACCTCAGTTGTTATATATTCCTAAAATCTCTTGCTAGAAATGATTATTTAAATTACCTAAATTTAGACAATTCTATCGGAAATGTAGTTTCTAGAAATAGAAATCAGAAATGGGAAAGTGTTCCAAGAAGTTTCAGTTTATAATTAGGGCAGGTTTGTAAAAACAAAATTTCAATAGCTTTAGAAACAGAATATCTCCCTGGTGTTTTTAATGCAGAGAAGAGATCCTAGAGGCCCCTACAGGGCCATCTGCACTAAAACAAGTCAACTTCAGAAAACAACAGAAGAAACAATCCCCACTACAAATGTATTTAAGACTTGTCAACTATCTTACTGCTCCCCCACCCCCAAAGGACCACCAGATTAATCTGTTGAAGCAAAGCAAAGTTTATTAAAGTTATTTCAGAAAGGATGAACAACATCTTGATAATCTTAATAGTGACTCAGAAATGGAATGCAAATAAAGATATTTATAGTATTTTGGGTTTGGTTTCAGTGATCCCAGTTAGGTTTATTAAATTTTTGCTGGAAAAAGTTTATTAAACCTGTTTACTCAGGTGAGGAAATTATTTGTCTGGAAAAACTGATTGTTAGGAACTTCCTAAAATTATTTTATACCATGATTTTCCTGCATAAAAAAAGAAGTACAAAAGAAATTTTCCTTCATAAGAAATGCAGCATTTCTTTCTCCTCAAATAAATGCTGGAGTTAAATTGACAGAGGTGGTTTTATTCCTCATTAAGCTCTGTAGATGCAGTTGGTTTCAATTCCAAAATTTCTGAAGCGATTATCTAGGAGACAAGTCTTTCTGTCTTCCTGCTTCTTTGTCAATCTGAACGTTGTAGTCATCCTAATCCTTAACAGGATTCTTTTAGATTGCTATAGTATAATTGCAGGGACCTATTGGCTCCTCAAAATACCTTGCCATATGCTTGAAGATATCCACATTTCTGATTAGAAATGAAAGGTTTAAAAGACAAGTGGTTGGTTGAGCTAAAGCATTGGCTGAAACTCCTTAAAATGAAAAAAAATGACCCGACTATTGGTTAACAAATTTAAAAAGATGAAATAAATGCTTTCCCAGTTTTGAAAGGATGAGGAGCCACAAAGAGAGCAGAAGTACTTTAAAATCTAAAATGTGGAGGAGATGAGGAAGTAGACTTCAAAGGAGAAGCAAAAGATGCAGGTAGAATAAACAAAAACCATAGGATGGAGTGTTTTGGTTTAGCTAATGCAAACAATCCCAATTCTGTATAATAGGAAAATATGAAAGATTAAATTGGTACATAAATAATTTAACCATTTAAAAATAAATCTGTAATTTAAAATTTTTTTTAAAGCATTTAAAGTTAAGTCAGTTTTTACCTAACTGTTCATTGAACAAGTCAAGCCAAATACATACAACCCCATATTTGTAGGATGTGGGGACCAAGATTTGATCCAAGTCTAGATCCAGATGTAAAATAATTACCATGATATGTAACATGTTTTGTAATTCCCTCCTTGTCTTTGTTTATAGAAGACATTAAAACATTAAGACAAAAATACATTAAAACACTGCCTGCAGTGAAGTAAGAGCTATTAGATGTTAGTGCCACATAATTTAATTTGTGGAAAGTATAAAACAAATATGCTGTTTAGGTGTCATTTTTCCAGCATATGTTTTATCCTCCTAGCACTAGTCGTCTGACAACAGGTGGCCTCCTAAGAATACAGAATGACAGTTTCTTAGCAAGTAAACTGTAAACATTTCTTCCTGGACTAGTGATGAAATTAAACAAGTCACAGTTTTCACATTAGAATATTTGAAGAACAGCAGTCAAAACTTATCTATTTATTATAGATAAAGTTATCTTAAATACTGTTTCTATGATGTGTAATCAAGGCAAGATAACTCATTATGTTTTAAAGTATTTACAAATAACTATTGAAACACAACAATTCTCTGCTTTGAGTTTATTAATAAATGTTATTTATATATACTAATGATTTTGAGCTATTGGATGTTATATTAGTCTGTTTCCAGGCTGCTGATAAAGACATATCTGAGACTGAGAAGAAAAAGAGGTTTAATTGGACATACAGTTCCACGTGGCTGGAGAGGCCTCAGAATCATGGCAGGAGGCGAAAGGCACTTCTTACATGGTGGTAGTAAAAAAAGATGAGGAAGAAGCAAAAGCCAAAACCCTTGATTAACCCATCAACACTCATGAGATTTATTCACTATCACAAGAATAGCATGGGAAAGACTCACCCCCATGATTCAATTACCTCCCCCTGGGTCCCTCACCCAACACATGAGAATTCTGGGAGATACAATTCAAGATGAGACTTGGGTGGGGACACAGCCAAACCATATCATTCTGCCCCTGGCTCCTCCAAATCTCATGTCTTCACATTTCAAAACCAATCATGCCTTCCCAACAGTCCCCCAAAGTCTTAACTTATTTCAGCATTAACCCAGAAGTCCATCTGAGACAAGGCAAGTTCCTTCTGCCTATGAGCCTATAAAATCAAAAGCAAGCTATTTATTTCCTAGATATAATGGGGGTACAGGCATTGGGAAAATACAGCCATTCCAAACAAAAGAAATGTACCAAAACAAAGGGGTTACAGGGCCTATGCAAGTTCAAAATCCAGTGGGGTAGTAAAATTTTAAAGCTCCAAAATGATCTCCTTTGAGTCCATGTCTCATATCCACATGACACTGATGCAAAAGGTGAGTTTCCCATGGTATTGTGCAGCTCCACTGCTGTGGTTTTGCAGGGAACAGCCTCCCTCCTGGCTGCTTTCACAGGATGGCATTGAGTGTCTGTGGCTTTTCCAGGCACACAGTGCAAGTTGTCAGTGGATCTACCATTCTGGGGTCTGGAGGATGGTGGCCTTCCCCTTACAGCTCCACTAGGCAGTGCCCCAGTAGAGACTCTGTGTGGGGGCTCCATTCTGCACTGCTTTAGCAGAGGTTCTCCATAATGACACTGCCTCTGCAGCAAGCTTTTCCTGGGCATCCAGGCATTTCCATACACCTTCTGAAATCTAGGCAAAGGTTCCCACACCTCAATTCTTGACTTCTGTGCACCCACAGGCTCAACACCATGTGGAAGCTGCCAAGGTTTGGGTCTTGCACCCTCTGAAACCATGAGCTGAGCTATACTTGGCCCTACTTGGCCCCTATTAGCCATGGCTGAAGTGGCTGGGACACAGGGCACCAAGTTCCTAGGCTCCATACAGGATAGGGACCCTGGGCTCAGCCCACGAAACCATTTTTTCCTCTTAGGCTTCCAGGTCTGTGATGGGAGAGGCTGTCATGAAGACCTATCACATGCCCTGGAGATATTTTCCTCATTGTCTTGGTGATTAACATTTGGCTTCTTGCTACTTATGCAAATTTCTGCAGCCAGCTTGAATTCTCCTGAAAAAAATGAATTTTTCTTAACTACATTATCAGGTTGCAAATTTTCTGAACTTTTATGTTCTGTTTCCCTTTTAAAACAGAATGCTTTTAACAGCACCCAAGTAATCTCTTGAATGCTTTGCTGCTTAGAAATTTCTTCAGCCAGATACCCTAAATCATCCTTCCCAAGGTGAAAGTTCCACAGATCTCTGGGGCAGGGGCAAAATGCCGCCAGCGTCTCTGCAGAAACATAACAATATCCCCTTTGCTCCAGTTCCCAACAAGTTCCTCCTCTCCATCTGAGACTACCTCAGCTTGGACCTTATTGTTCATATCATTACTAGAACATTTGTGAAAGCCATTCAACAAATCTCCTTCATATTCCTGTATTCTTCTGAGCCCTCCAAACTGTTCCAACTTCTGGCTGTTACCCAGGTCCAAAGTCGTTCTACATTTTTCGGTATCTTTTCAGCAACGCTCCTCTCTACTACTACCAATTTACTGTATTAGGCCATTTACACACTGCTGATAAAGACATATCTGAGATGGGGAAGGAAAAGAGGTTTAATTGGAATTATAGTTCCACATGGCTGGGGAGGCCTGAGAATCGTGGAGGGAGACTAAAGGCACTTCTTACATAGTGGCAGCAAGAGAAGATGAGGAAGAAGCCAAAGTGGAAACCCCTGATAAACCCATCAGATCTTCTGAGACTTATTATCATGAGAATACCATGGGAAAGACCCACCCCCACGATTCAGTTACCTCCCCCTGGGTCCTTCCCACAGCACATGGGAATTCTGGGAGATACAATTCAAGTTGAGATTTGGGTGCTGACACAGCCAAACCATATCAGATATAAATCACTTCTTCCAATCATGGGTGTATTAAATTTATATGGAAACTTTCTGATCACAGCACATAAAAGTGAAAAAATGAATATTTTTAAATAATAATGATTATTGTTGTTGATGTTGTTGGCATCAATCCCGTTAGCTCCTGCTTTTGTCTATTGAGTTTTGCTATTTTTGGGACAAGGCACCACTCTGTCACCCAGGCTGCAATGCAGAGGTACAATCACAGCTCACTACAGCCTCAACCTCCTAGGCTCAAGTCATCCTCTCACCTCAGCCTCCGCAGTAGCTGGGACTACAGGCATGCACACCATGACTGGCTTTAAAAAAAAAAAGTGTAGAGATGGACTCCCATTTTGTCACTCTATCTTGGACTCCTGGGCTCAAACCCAGGATCCTACCGCCTCAGCCTCCCAAAGTGCTAGGATTACAGGTATCTGGGTAGATCGTGCTTTTAAAATATAGTAATGAGGAGGGTAAGCAAAACTATCTTTATAATTTTAAATTTTATGATAAAGGCTCCACTACCCAAAATTAGTCTGAAAACTAAAACAATGGATTAATTCTCCATCTTTTCCCATAATCATCACTTTATAGTTTCGAGTCAAAAATAATTGCATACTCAATAGTCTTTATATGATATTCTGTCTTAAAAATTATTAGAGTACACAAAGAGATGATTTTTTGGCTTTGCTACCAAAACATAAAAACTACATTAATGCAAATTTACTACAGATCATTTATGGCATTTTCCTGCTTCATTCATTAATCAAATGATAGCCTTTTAAATAGGAGGTACCATTTGGGGTTTCTGGCTAAGATAAATTTAGAACAGATTTGCCAAAGAACCCTTACATTCTTTGTGTTTTTTAAAAATTTTAGATTTGGGGGTACATGTGCAAGTTTATTATATGGGTGTGTTACATAATAGTGAGATTTGGGCTTGTATTGAACCCATCAACCTAATAGTGTGCATAGTACTCAACAGGTAGTTTTTCAATTCTTGCCTCCCTCTCTTCCCCCTTTTAGAGCTCCCTGTGTTTATTGTTCCCAGCATGACATCCATGTGTACCCAAGGTTTAGCTCCCACTTATAAGTGAGAATATGCTGTATTTGGTTTGCTGTTTCTGCATTAATTCACTTAGGATAATGACCTCTAATTGCATTCATGTTGCCACAAAGGATATGACTTTACTCTTCTTAATGACTGCATAGTATTCCATGGTTTACAGGTATCACATTTTCTTTACCCATCTCACCATTAGCGGGCACCTAGGTTGATTCCATGTCTTTGCTGTTGTAAACAGTGCTGTGATAAACATATCAGTGCAGGTGTCTTTTTGGTAGATATATAGTAATGGGATTGCTGGGTCAAATGGTAGTTCTAATTTTAGTTCTTCACATTGCTTCCCACAGAATCTCCAAACTGCTTCCCACAGAATCTGAATGAATTTACATTTCTACTGATAGTATGAAGTATTCTCTTTTCTCCACAATCTTGCCAGCATCTATTATTTTTTGACTTTTATTTATAGCTATTATGAGTGAGGTGAGTTAGTATCTCATTGTGGTTTTGATTTGCATTTCTCTGAAACCAGGAAAAGGGCCTGAATAGCCAAAGCAATCCCAAGTGAAAAGAACGATGTGGGAAGGACATCACATAACCTGAATTCGAACTATGGTACAAGGCTACAATAACCAAAACAGCATGATTGTTGTACAAAAACAAACACATAGACCAAAGGAATGGAATAGAGAAGCCAAAAATAAAGCTTCACACTATAACCACCTGATCTTCCATAAAGTTGACAAAAATGAACACCCTATCCAGAATCAATAAGGAACTTATATTAGTCAACAAGAAAAAAATCACATGACCCTATTAAAATATGGGCAATGGATGTGAACAGACACTTCTCAAAAGAAGACACACAAGCAGCCAACAAACATATGAACTCTCACTTTCTAAAGCAATAGTTAAGACTAGCCCTCTTTCCACCCTTCTGCTGCATAAAGGAAGGCTCAGAGTCATCAGGAATCAGAATGTCTGGGAAAACTGCTTTGTGAAGATTGACAAAGGTTCTTTCTTCATGCCTTTCTTCTCAGAGAAGGGAATAATTGTTGTCTTCCTGAATTAAGTTGGGTGGTGCTCAAGAAAGAATCCCTTAGAGAACTTGGCATGTGTCCCTTGAAATTGGGTGGTCACAACAACTGATACTTGACTCACATGTAAACAGTTTTTAAAGGTCAAATCTTGGAGGGATTTGCCACTGTAATGAAGAGAAGCAATATATCTGCATTAGAAACATGTCAGCTTTCTTCCTGGCAGGGCAGATGTGACTGTTTTTCAAAAGCCAGCTGTGCCACCTGCAGAAGTGAACTAGAACTGAATTACCTAGCTTATGCTAACACGCAAGACCTGACTGGATGGTTAAGTCAACCCAACAGAAAAAGTCCTCCTGCATGGAAGGCAGAAGCCGAGGAAGAAGTTTTAAACAGCTTAATCAATGTATAATTTACACAAAATAAGCCACACAAACTTAAGTGTACAATTTGATATATTTTGAAATACGTATTTAAGAAATCATCACCAAAATAAAGATAATTAACATCCATCAAACCCATCCATTTTTTTCCTCACCAATCTCATCCTCCTATACCTCCTAACCTTTTTCAGAGGCAAGCAGTAATCTACTTTCTGTTATTATTGATTAATTTGCATATTCTAGCATTTTGTAAAAATAGAATCATATAGTATATTCTCTTTCTTTTTCTGGCTTCTAACATATGGCATGATTTGGGGGCAATTCATTCACAATTTTGTGTGTATCAATAGTATGTTCCTTTTTGTTGGTTAGTACTATTGTTGTATAACCATACAAGGAAATAATAGTTTATCTGTTACTTATCTATTCTTCTGTTGATGGTCATTTGGGTTGTTTGAGGCTATTACAAGTAAAACTTCTATATATATTTTTGGAAAAGTCTGTATGTGAATACCCTCTTTGATAAATATCTAGGAGTTGAATGGCTGGATAATGTAGTAGTTGTATCTTTTTTTTTTTTTTTAAGAAACTGCTGACCTGTTTTCCAAAGTGGTTGTACCATCTTATACTCCTATCAGTTTACAAGAGTTCCATTTTCTCCATATCCTTGGTAATACTTGATATGGCCAGTCTTTTTTATTTCAATTATCTTAATAAGATTTTCTAGATAATACAGAGTGACTTTTAACATGAATTTTTCTATTAACAAATGAAATTGGATTTTGCAATACAAATATCTTCTTTAGTTAAAAGTATACGTTTTTTGCTTATTTTTATTAGCCCTTTTATTTTCACATTTATGAGTTCAAACATTCTTATATTCTGAATATAATCCATGATTTATAATTTGCAAATATTTTTTTCTAATTTATTGCTTGTTTCTTGATTTTCTTAATAGTGTCTTTCTGAGAGCAGAAGATTTTAATTTGGATGAAGTAGAATCCATCATTTTTTCTTTTGTAGATTATACTTTCAGTGTCATAGCTGAAAAATTTTTGCCTAGCCCAGATAACAAAGTTTTCTCCTTTGCTTTTTCATAGAAATTTAACAGTTTTAGGCTTCACTTTTTTTTATTATTAAAGTTTTATAAATGATGTGAGCTGTGAATCAGGATTCTTTTTTCCCTCTTTTTACATATAGAGCTACAATTGTTGCCGCACCATTTGTTAAAAAGAATATTCTTTCTCCACATAATTGCCTTTGAAGCTTTGTCAATTATCAGTTGTCCAAATATGTGTGGATTTATTTCTAGATTATTTATTCTATTAATCTACTTGTCAGCCTTGACACCACACTCGTAATTTCTGTCATTTTAGAGTAAGTCTTGAAATCAGATAGGGTCAGTCTTCCAACTTTGTCATTCTTTTTCAAAAATGTTCTCACTATTCAGGGTCTTTATAAAATTTTTAGAATTCACTTGTCAATTTCTGCAAAAAAGTCTGCTTGGATTTTGACTGAGATTGCTTTGAATCTGTAGATCCAATTGAGGAGAACTGACACCTTAAGAATATTGAGTAATTGGACTCAATGCAAAGACCATTTACTTAGATCTTATAGTTTCTCCCAGCATATTTCTGTAGATGTTCATGTACAGACCTGGGACATTATTTAGTTAGATTTACCTGTCTCTGGCTGAGAGACCACATAAACAAATTTTCTGAGATACAAGAACTATATACTTCATTTCATAGAGAGGAAGGAGCCACATTTAACCCCTCACAAAAAGAGTTGTGTATAAAACAAGGCAATAGAATCTCCTGTGGTTCATGTTGATATAGTTGCTAAGGGTAGGAATGATGGGTGGTAGTAGGCTCAGGGTTGAAGTGAGCTGTCTTGAGAAGGACTTAGGTGACACTAATATTCTCAGAGAGAATAAAGTCTAAGAATCTGCTCAGTTAAGATTTTCATGGCAAAATTTAAAACTTTATTTTTAGACTTGCCTAAAATGGCTACTTCTTTGCCATTAATAAAGACATGTTGATACATCATTTATTTCAGTATCACAGAGCTTAACTTATTAGATGAAATAACTTCTTTACCCTAATGCTAATTAACATAAGATCAGGTTCTATTTAATATTAGCAAAATTCCCTGTCTGGCAACCTTTAAAAACTGAATAGCCAATAATTTGTAGAGGATAGTATAGGCACTGACTTCCCTAGAGTCAAAAGCCTACATGACTGTAGAGCTTCCTATGATACCTTAGAGCTCTGTATGCAATTAGATAATAATGTTAAATAAAAATCCACATGGCTTTAACAAAGAAGACCATTTGTGTTCACACCCTTAGTGGATTTCCTTCCCTCTTGCACAATCTTGAATCATTTTAGACTGTGGGGAAAATATTGGTATTAAAATGCCTCGCAGCTATGTCAACTCCCTTGAGTGGCAGTTGACAGTTCTGAAAGGCTGTGGCCTTGTAGGCTGATGAGGTTCCTACCCATCCTGAATTCCAAACAGAGAGAGTTATTTTTAACTTCACTATCAGTGCACATGACTGTCCTTGCAGGGAAAATGAGCCAAATTGACATGATGATTCTATTGCTGAGGTGAAAGGCATTGAGGTGCAGCCAGTAGTTTCACATGGTCCTTAAGGATAGTAGACAGCTTTTCAAAAATAACAACAAAAAAAATTAAATAAACAGTTATTTCAGGCATACCAGATGTTTACTACTGAGAAAATGAAAAGTTAAAGGGATTATTTTAGATTAATTCTACCTTTCTAGATTATTCAACCCACACCTGATAATTCAAGTGCTGATGTTTAATGGTGATGGTGCAAAGACCAGTTTAAGGAGATTCCTTGTCACTCATTTCACAGACAACATGTTCAATCCTACCAACATTTTTATCTCTATGAGAACTTTATTCAACTCACACATCATTCAGCTCCTCATAAATCACTAAGCTGTCAAACTCAAACTTCAATTCACTCGATTCAACACTTATTGGGCAAATAGTATGCACAAAGCATTAAATTGGAGCTAGAGGAGACTCCAAGAAAAATAGCACAAGGTCTTCATTCTTCAGAGAGCCAGAGTCCAATAGGGAAGATAAACACACATTAACAATTTTAAAACAAGGGAAACTCTGGTAAGTACTTCTATTATTAAGTTGTAGAAGGAGAGATGAATTCTGGCTATGTGCAGAAACATAAAACAAACACTCTGTTTTCCATTATTGATGACTTCTGCAACCTCTTCATAAATCTCAGCTTTCAGTCATCATGTTATCAAGTAGAATGCTTTCAGTTGCAAGCACAATAATTAACTAACACTGGCTTAAATGAGAGAAAGAATTATCACACACACAAAAGATAATCTGAAAGTAAGTGGTTCTAAGTGTTGCATAGAACATCATGATATTATTAAGAATCCAGGCTCTAACTCTCTACTCTATTGGAGAACTTGATTTTTCATCATTTATTATAGCTTGTTACCTCCTGGCTGCAAGACAGCTGCCTTAAGCATTATGTGCTACACAACCCATCCAAAGTGAGAAGAAAGGGGCAAGATTTCTCGCTATTTCTTTATATCTGAGGAAAATATTCTGCTCAGTAGGCACCCAGGATACTTCTTTTACATCTTATTTGTCAGTACTGAGTCATGTTTACTTATAAATGAGCATTTAGCAAATAAGGAAATATTCACATTACCTGTCTTTGGCCAATCATTACACATTTTCAGAAGCTGTGGAGGTTCATGCTTTCCCTGAGAGTGCTACTGCTCAAACAAAACCGAGAATCTATCAATCAAAGGGGTTTATAGAAGGGAGGCCGTTGACAACCAAGTGTCTGTGAGAACATATTAATACAACTAAGAACTTAGATTATGCAATCACCCAAACTGAATGACTACTCTGTTGAGCTCAGAAACCAATACTCCAAAATATGGTGCTTTGACTCACTGAAGAAGCCTCAAGGTCTGTCTGATCTTTTCCTCTCCTGACTCTTATTTGTCTCCTAAAGCACAGGATGAAGTTGTTCTCTGAAGTTCCTTTATGTGATTAAAGTCTGGCCCTGACACAGAAGAAAACAATTAATCCTAGTACTTTCTCTGAGTTTTCATTAACTGAACTCATATCCCTGGAAGAAAGACTGAAGTGTGTCAACACACAGGTTGTCACAAACCATTGCCTGCTCTGTGGGCCCAACAAACTTTGTCCCAAGCCATTGAGTGTTTTTCAAGCCCATTGGAGTCCCCTAAAAATCACTTACTACCTTCCCTAAAATCATCCATACTTCCCCATCTCCCTTTACCCTAAGCATATGTACCCCTTTATGTGATGGGGCAATTACCAAATTTCCTCCATCCACATTAATAAATTTGTATGCCATTTCTCTTATTAATCTGCCTTTTGTCAGTTGATTTTCAGAGGGCCCTCAAAGGGCAAAGATAAAACTTCCCCTTTCCCCCTATAACACCATCACTACACCTAAAATAATCCTAATCAATAAGCCAATCATGGGGACAAAGACCATCATTGCTCAGTTAGGGGGCAGGTGTTGGAGTGTAATGTTACCAGACAGGCATATAGACATGTGATGCTCAGTCCATATTCCAATTACCTGAGTAGCTTTTAAAAATACTGATGCCCAGGTCACTTGAGATTCTAATTTTCAGATTTTATTGGTCCGCGGTAGGGCCTGGAGTTTGTTTTTTTGTAGGTTTGTTCGTTTTACATTTCTTAGGCAATTTTTGAATTTAACTGACCCAAAAAGCCTAAGCTTGACTACAAATTTAAACAGGTTTCTTTCTGACAATAGGCTGCCGAACTCTTTCCCTAGAGCATTTACTTTAGAATACTTACAAATGTAAATTTTTATCTGTTCCTTTGAAATGTATATAAATCTTTTGCTAGTTTCATAATTCAGAAAATATCATCCTCAAGAATCTGGGAACCATCTCTTTGAAATCTGAACATTGGAGAAGATAGCATCCCTATTTCTCAGTGATTTTGTGAGAGTGGGAATATGTCTTCATGGCAAAGTCACCAATTAGCAAACACAGAAGTCCTATTCACAGACAAAACATTTGCAAACTCAATTATAACTCAATGTGTTCAATATACCCCATTGATCAACATCTTCCCTGCGGTCCTCCAGTACTTTTTCCCTAGGCTCAGAGCTCAGTACTTAAAAACCCTCCTGCCTTTGCCTCAGCAGAGTTAGGTATAAAAACTTGATCTATACTGTCTGCCCTATTTCGGGCAATAGTATTGGAATAAAATCAATGTTTGTTCATCCTGTCCAGTGTAATTATTTTAACATAATCACAATTAAGAATTTCCAAATGGCTCTAGAGAACCAGCTGTCAGTCTACTTAACCTCAACAGACCTTCATCTTCCCATATGTTAATAGACTCTCCATAAGAGATGGGCATGAGGATCCATTGAGATAGGTACACTTCCTGACCTAAGGTGGGTGGGCACCCAATAGTTGCTTGTTTCTTTCTTCCCCTGAGGGACAACATGTGCAGATAAGGGTTAAACAACCTGACTTTAAGAAGCTTCATTTTATTTATTATAGGTCTATATTATTACAGTGGTCTATGTGTTAATACAACCATCCAGAAAATAATTTCACTTCATGTGGACTGCTCTAACAGTAATTATGAGACAGTAATTATGTTTGAAGAATATAGAGTAAAGTGCTGAAATCAAGGATTAATTGATTTACATTTTCAGGACAGCGAGAAGAGGTGATTGTAATCTGGGTTTCATCTCTCAAGGCAACAAAAGAATGTTCATGTAGGCTAATTATCTTTTTCATCATGTCTTTCTAACCTAGTAGTCCTCAACCTTTTTGGCACCAAGGACTGGTTTCATGGAAGACAATATTTCCATGGACGTGGGTAGAAGGAGATGGTTTCAGGATGAACCTGTTCCACCCAGGATATTAGGCATTAGATTCTCATAAGGAGCCACAACCTAGATCCCTCACATTCACAGTTCACAACAGGATTCGCACTCCACTGAGAATCTAATGCCACTGCTGATCTGACAGGAGGTGGAGCTCAGGCAGTAATGCTGGCTCAAATGCTACTCACCTCCTGCTATGCAGTCTGGTTCCTAACAGGCCACAGACCGGACTGTTACCAGTCTCTGGTCTGGTTGTTGGGGACTCCTGCTCTAACCTACATCTCTCTAGATCTGAATATGGAATTGAATTCCCTCTGTGGACTCCTCCCTCTACTCCACTACACCTGCCACCCACCTTAGTACTAATTCTAGACTCTCTTTTCTTATTTACTCTTCCTCTTAGTACTTAACTTTAAATGCATGTTTTTTCCATCCTCTCATTTGAGCTTCATACTAACCCTATGAGGAAGACAGGCCACATAAACCACTTTCATAGATAAGCACACTGGAAGAAGAAAGCATTAGCCGGGTAGGTGGTAATTGGAGGAAACAAGACAGAATTCCCCTCATTTAAATGTAAGTTCAGTAAATTTAAGTTCAGTAAATTTTCTATGTGATCATGCTAACATATTTTAGGATATGTAGTGACTATACTTTTATATTTCCAATTTTCATTAAAATATTAAAGTATAGATATGAGTTCTTTCATTTGAACTCATAGTAAGAAAACAGAAAACTCAATTTACAAATGGGCAAATAATCCAAATAGACATTACTCAAAGAAGACACACCAATGGCCAACAGGTATATGAAATGTTCAACAACTAATCATCAGATAAATGCAAATTAAAACCACAATAACATATCACTTCACACCTCTTAGAATGGCTGTCAAAAAAAAGACAAAAGATAGCAAGTGTTGGCAAAGATATAGAGAAAAGAAAACCCTTGTGTACTATTGGTGGGAATGTAAATTAGTATAAACATTATGGAAAACAGTATGCAGACTCTGCAAAATATTAAAAATAGGACAATCACATGATGCAGCAATTCCACTATTGGATATATACCCAAAAGAAAAAGATATTTGTAATCCTGCGCTCATTGCTTCATGAGAGCCAAGATATGGAAACAATATAAGTGTCAGTCACTGGATGAGTAGAAAAAGAAAATGTGAGATATATATATATATATATATATATATATATATATATATACCATCGAGTACTATTCAGCCTTTAAAAAGAAGGAAAATCCTGTCATTTGTGACAACATAGATGAACCTGGAGGACATTATGTTAAGAGAAATAAGATGGGCACAAAAAGACAAATACTTCATGATCTCACATGTGGAATATAAAAAAGTTGAAGTAGAAATTACAATAATGGTATGAGAGGCTGGGGTGGTGAAAGGGAAATGTTCATCCAACGATACAAGATTCCAGTTAGATTGAAGGAATAAGTTCAAGGAGACTATCATACGACATTGTGACTACAGTTAAAACCAATATATTCATGGAAATTGGGGAGAGTAAAGTTTAAGTGCTCTCACCACAGAAAATGTTAAGTGTGTGAGATAATGTATATATAAATGAGCTCTACTTAGCCATGTCAAAATATATATGTTTCAAATAAAACCATGAGCATGATAAATATACATAATTTTTGTTAATAATGAAATAAAATAAATATCTTAGCTCCTATGGCTTATTCACTTCTCTTCTTTAAATTAACTGCCTGAATTTCTGAATGTTCTTAGTACTACTTGTTGCCTATTAACTGAATTTACACTTTTTAAATATCACTGAAGTAAACTCTTAATTAGACTAAGAGCTATTGCTGGATTCTGCCAATTCGGGTCCATGTGCTTGGCTAAAATGTTTCCAGTTCAGCACTGTAGTGGCCTGCCTCTCACATAACAAAGACTCCCCGGAGATTTTTTCTTCTTACCTGTCTCTGTTTTAATTCTTGACTCCAGATTTGGACATGTTGTAACCTATCATAAATGCAAATAAGAACTGGATAAATTCAGTTGCCATAGAAAAGCTTTCCTGGGGCTGGGCATGGTGGCTCACACCTGTAATCCACGAACTTTGTAAGGGAGAGGTGGGTGGATCACGAGGTCAAGATTGAGATCATCCTGGCCAACATGGTGAAACCCCATCTCTACTAAAAAAAAAAAAAAAAATACAGAATTAGCTGGGTGCAGTGACGCATGCCTGTAGTCCCAGCTGCTCTGGATGCTGAGGCAGAAGAATTGCTTGAACCTGAGAGGTAGAGGTCGCAGTGAGTTGAGATTGTTCCACTGCACTCCACTCCAGCCTGGTGACAAAGCGAGTCTCTGTCTAAAAAAAAACAAAAAAGCTTTCCTGGCTGATACAATAATTAAATAAGGGGATGGATGTAGTGATGGACTTAACTACACTCCTGTCCAAACTGTTTTTTATAGCCAAGCCTAAAAATAAGAGAGGAAGTTTGCCTTCTGATGGAAATCGAAGTCTCCATCATGGACCTCCAGCAATTAAAGGCCACAAATGATGTACTCCATGGAGAAATCTGAGTAAAAGTAATTCCATTGACAGAAAAATCTTAAGAGGCAATGTAAAGGAAATTTAATATTTAACAATATACGTTTTTTACTGTGTATGAAAAAAATTAAACCTCCCCAAAAATTATGTTTAAAATTAAAAGTTATTAGTAATTAAGAATGGATAAAGACAATCAGATGTTTATTTCTTTAACTTTTGCTGAATTTATTTTCCTTTGCTCACACTGGTACTTTTATAGGTAAAAAAAATTATGATGCTAGGTTTCAAAATATAACATTTTACTGGATCCCATACCTCATAACTAATACCTGTCTGATTCCCTTTACTAAATGACCTAAGTGTTGCCAATCAGGTGAAATGACAAGATCCTAGTTTGAAAGGGAATTTTGTGACTCAAGTTTCGATTCTGTGTGTGTCACTTCCTGGAAGAAATGAGCAAAAGACTTTTCTCAATAACGTCATTTTTCACATATTTGTCTACCTGAAACACATTTGGGCTAGCAAATATTTCAAATGGAAATATCTCTTGGCACTATCTACCCTTCTTTATTGCTTGTTGTGAATTATTAACACCAGATTCACACCTAGGTTGCTAAGGACTGAAGAGAGGAGGCATTTCACTTTTAGAGGCTAAGAAATAATATGCAGCTACATAGACAGCCAGAAAGATACAGGGAACAATGTTTAAATGCGGAGCACTAAGACCCAGTTTTAACAAGGAAGAGAAACAATAGTAGGAGAAAAGGGGGTGACAGATAAAATTAGTCTATTTTTAGGGTACCCCTGGAAATTCTTGCTACAGACACTGCTAAGGTAAGACATTAAAACTAGTTTTAAAGAGGGCAATTGCTAAAGCACCAATTTTCTGTATTTAAATTCTATCCACTCCCTTTCTGTAGCAGAAAGGAGGAGGGGTAAAAGGAAAACAGTTGACAAGATACTAGGATGCATGAGCCTCCCTTTTTTAGTCAGTGTAGAACAGTATGTCTGCCATATGTGTTCAATAGAATTGGGTGCCTGTAAGTAGGACTATGGGCCAAATTTGCAGGAATGATTCCCTGGAGACTGAGGAAGTTCATATCCCAAGTAGGAAAGTATGTCAAGAAGTTGGAGTAAACATCTACCTAGTCCTGCATGGAAATCAACACTGTTCCAGCATTTTGACTACAGGTACAGAAAGAGAGGAGAGAGAGAGAGAGAGGAGAGAAAGAGAGAGGAGAGAGAAAGAGAGAGGAGAGAAAGAAAGGAGAGAGGAGAGAAAGAGAGAGGAGAGAGAGAAAGAGAGAGGAGAGAAAGAAAGGAGAGGGGAGAGAAAGAGGAGAGACAGAGAAAGAGGAAAGAAAGAGAAAGGACACAGAGAAAGAGGAGACAGATAGAGGAGAGCATGAGCAGCTCTTGCCATTGTAGTGATATTCTCATTTAGGCCACGGCAATAGTGAAATTTCTCCAACAGGAGAAATGATCCAAGACAAACTCAGAGCAGAAGGGGAAGAAGCTACATTGGCACAGAAGCCGACCAAAATAGTTGAAGGTACCAATGAGGTACCATTTTGGTAATGGCCTAGAAACGACTGGGGAGTTCCTAGTTGTGCCCTGGAATTTCTGAGGGCCTGTCAAGTCAGCAGATTTCTGGGACAAAACAGTAATTAAATTACCAAAATAAACCAGCAAAACCAAAGATATTTAAGAGTCCACATTTCACAGGTAGTGCATAGACCATTGATCTTCTGCTAGTATTACTATTTCTCAGATATTTATTAGTCGTCAAGGTGTTCTCCATGAACTGCGGGCAGAGCACATCAGGCTGTAAAAGGAGTGCACTTACACATGAAACTCATGAGGCAACTTCCAGTATCACATAAGTTTTTAACCATGACCAAAAGACTGGTGGCTAATCACCAGTCTGTCACTTTAATTTATTGGCTTATCCATTTGCTGAGTACCACTAAAAACACAAACTCAGTGACATCCTGTACTCAAAATGAAAGATCTATTTTTAGAGGAAAGGATTGAGGAGTTTCATTGATTGGAAGTTTCCTGAAAACTAAAATAAACCATCAATACTACTTCTGTATAAACTTTAATCTCAAAGTGAACATGGGTAAATTATTTATGATGAATCTAGGAGTTATGTCTCCATCCAATCCAATCCAAAGCAAGTGTTCATTCAAATATTTCTTGGGTGTCTACTTGGTGCCCAGGACTATAATGAACTGTGGAAATATATGTGACCAAGGAAGCACAGTTACTGCTCACAGAAATTATAGTTTAATGGGAAGTTGAACATTAATGAAATAACCACAGTAACAAACGTGAATTACCAGTGAAGAAAAGTGCTCTGAAAAAAAAAAAAAGGACCCTAGTTTGTTCATTGAGGAGAGAGGCACTTAAAGCAAGATACTTGATTTTGACCGGGCATCGAGCATGAAATTCCTAAGAGGTGACAGGAAGAGAGAGAGGTCTGAAACGTTAAGTAAGTTAACCAGGTAAGATTAATTCAACATTAACTCAAGCCAAGGTGACTATATAACATATTAGAACCTCTGTAATTTGAAAATAAAGATCCATGGCAAGAGAGGCAGCTCAGCCTTCAGCCAGTCTGATCTTTACAATCACATAAAATGTGCAAGACCATAGTCATAATAGGGAGAAGTAAAAGGTTTGTAAAGTGGCAGACACAACCTTACCAATTTTGCTTACAGTCAAATCTTTTATATTAAATGCACGTTTTCCCCCTGTTGTGAAGTCTGTTGGGTTTAGAGTCTCAGCCTGATACTCAATGCATACAGCACTGGTCTGGCTCAAATGCCTACAGTGCCCCAAAGATTGGGAGCCCCATTATCCATCATTTGTGTTGCCATCACATGTAGTGACAGATAATTCCCCACAAGTAGGTAGTAAAACTTGGAAGTACTCTTAGCCTCAATATTTCATTAGTGTATTTAAAGAGCCAACTGTCAAGGAGTAGAAAGAGCAGCATAAAAATAAAGATACAGACACCTTGGGGATTTAACATACGTGAGGCTTGTTTTTTCACCTGTGATTTTATCTCGGTGACCCTAAGAAGTCACTTATTCAGTTTACTAAACATTACCATCAAATATAACAAGAAAGGTTCATTATTTTGCCCTTCTTCCAGCTTTTTTTTTTTTTTCCTTTGGAGACAAGGTTTCACTAGCCATCCAGCTGATAGTGATAAATGAAATTCAGTGCCAAGTTCCCTGCTGTTTCCCATTTCAGGGTTAATAGGAACTTTCATTTCCCCTTCTAGTATTGTGATTTATCTTGAAAAAAAGTTTTCAGCTTACTGCAGCATCTGTTTCCTGGGCTCAAGTGATCCTCCCACCTCAGCCTCCTAAGTAGATGAGACTACAGGCACACGTCAACACACCTGACTAATTTTTGTATTTCTTGTAGAGACAGAGTTTTGCAGTGTTGCCCAGGCAGGTCTCAATCTGTTGGGCTCAAGTGATCCACTGGCCTCAGATTCCCAAATTGTTGAGATTACAGGTGTGAGCCGTTGCGCCTGGCCTTCCACTAGCTTTTAAGGGTAGAACATAACTTTAATTGCACAAATACAATAAAACCTTCTTTGTTCTGTTCTAATTTTACAGTTTTTTTGAAAAATAATATAGCACTTTCTTCTTGGTTTCATGAAATCTTATTCCCCAACCATATCAGAAAGTGAAGCTACTACTTATTTTGAGGAAAAATTAAGATCATGGGTATATTTATGAACAAGTTGAGTTCCACGAGAATGTAATCATCATCATCTTTTTGGAGAACTTGTTCCAGTCTTTTTGGAGAACTTGTTCCAGTCTTTGTTATTAATTAGTAAATGTGAATTATCTAGTTTAACCCTCAAAACAATTATACGAAGTAGGTATTACCACTATCTCCACTTTACAGGGCAAAACACTGAGGCCGGAAAGGACCAAGTTAACTTCTCAAGGTGATACAGTTAGTAAGTGTTAGAATGGGATTTTCATCTTCAGTCTGTGCTCTGAATTTCCTCCTACCTATGTACAAAGCATGTAACTCTTTACTGATGGCTGCATTTTTAAAAAGGTGATTAAGCATACTGAACTGGAAGGCAAATTCTTAGTGTACTCTTTTTCTCTGTTTAAAAACTCAAATACTTATGGCAGCAAACTTCCCAGGTATCATTCCTTAATGCCTTCCCCTTGCTCGGAATCATGAAGTACTTGAGGTAACAAGTCAACCTACCTGCTGTGTAGGTTGTTCCTCCAGCCCCATCATCTTGTACAGAATCTGCAGGCGGATATTCACTTCTTGCTTAGACACAGACATGTTTCACTTTCTCCTCAAAAATTCAATATATCATCCTGCAAGGACAAATAAATACATCAACCATAAAGTAATTAGTAGTGCCATCATTCTCAGCACTTTGTGAGAAAACCGTAGAGAATTTCTAGGGAGGCATAAAAAGAGACCAAAGTCCACAACCCCTTTCCTGCCTTTTAAACAAACTTCCTCAAGGGCATTTGAAACCATAGTTTCAACTTGCTGTGGGACGTATTAATAAACTCGAGAATATTCTGAGGGTGATAATGCATTTTCTTTTTAGTTTTGTTGTTCAAATACTGCATTTCATGCTCTTGTGTAACTTTGAAAATAGCAAAACTTGGTTTCTGTGTCTGCAAATTCAAACCCAAAATTGTTTAAAGGACAGAGCACGTTTTAGTCTGTTATCAGGCTGCTAATAAAAATAAACCCAAGACTAGGTAATTTATAAAGGAAAGAGGTTTAATTTACTCACAGTTACACACGGCTGGGGAGGCCTCACAATCATGGCAGAAGGCAAATGAAGAGCAAAGTCACATCTCACGTGAAAGCAGGCGAGAGCGCTTGTACCGGTGAACTCCCCTTTATAAACCCTTCAGATCTCGTGAGACTTATTCTCTATCCCGAGAACAGCATGGAAAAGACCCGCCCCATGATTCAATTACTTCCCACTGGGTCTCTCCCACAACACGTGGGAATCATGGAAGCTACAATTCAAGATGAGATTTGGGTGGGGAAACAGCCTAAGCATATCAGAACATAAGAAGATAATTTTTTAATTTGACCTTAAACAACTTATTCCTTGGTGGCTAAAGTATGCAGATTCTGTAATGACAAAATAAGACCGTGAACACCAAATCCTTTCAGGTGATATGAAACTAGAGATGGAAGTAATCGTTCAGCTAATTTAGGCAAAACTGAGAGGAGGAGTATTTTGATAGTACTAGCTCAGTAACACAAAGCAGTGAAAAATATTTCTAAAACCAATTTGTAAAATATGCTTCTCATCCTCATTCACAAACTTCTTAGGTGAGCCTGTTTTAAACCTGGATGCTGCTAACATATGCCACAGTACTTGAATTTTCTCTGTACCCAGGTATATACAAGGGCATTGGTGCTTAGTATGGGTTTTCAGAGTAGAATAATGAAGAATGTGCTTCTGGTTTGTCAGTTCATTTTCTTGCTATTTATGCTACTTCAAACAAGGTAATCAACCTGTCTGAACCTCTATAACATCTATAACATAAGGGCATATACCACCCACTTTCAGTGTTGTTATCAAGCATTAAATAAAGTAACATACGTTTCACAGGGGAGAAGCCTTCTCTCCTCCTTATATTTCTTTGTATTCTCTGCAGTGCCTTAAACACAATAAGTTTCTGCTTTTTTCCTGAAGATTATCAACTGTCTTTTCTTTTTTTTGAGACAGGCTCTTGCTCCGTCACCCAGGCTGGAGTGTAGTGGCGTGATCCCAGCCATCCTGGCTCACTGCAACCTTGGCCTCCCCAGCAGCCAGGCCTACAGGTGCATGCCACCACTCCCTGCTAATCTTTGTATTTTTAGTAGAGACTAGGTTTCACCATATTGGTCAGGCTCGTCTCGAACTCCTGACCTCATGATCCACCCACCTCGTAAAGTGCTGGGATTATAGGTGTAAGCTACTGCACCTGTCATGTCTAATAACTCATTGCTAGTGTTGTTCCCAGAGCAATAATTTCATCATTGGCACAGTTTCTGTTTATCTAAAATGAATACCAGCATCATCAACCAATAATTATAATTTATAAGGTTCACTGACATACTTTTACAATTTTTATGGCCTTTTGTCCAAGGTGCTGTGCAAAGCTGTTAATTGGAGAGTGTTCCATATCTGAAATCTCCTCTGAATTCATTGGCCTGTGGATAACCTTGAGGGGCTCAGCTAACCTTCTGTTGCCCCTATAGAGGCCTCACCTGCTCAGTTCACTAAGAGCCTTGATTTTAAATAACTCTAGTTGCACTTTGATAGGATACTTCTGAACTACTGGACTGAAAGGGATTCATCCATTCATTAAATAAATATTTGTGAAGCATCTGCCATGTACAGGAGCTGTGTTAAATGTGAAGACCTTGTGCATAGCACAGGCTGTTAGACTTTTTTTTCTTTGTATTAAAGCCCAATTACCACTCAGTACCAATCAAATCACAGCAAATGAATCCACTTCTATATCCTTAAGAATGTTTTCTTTTAGAAAGATTAAATTAACAATGGACCAATCCCAAAGAACTAAAAGAAAGAGAAAATTTTAAGTTCTTCCACTTTTTGGGAGCTGAGATTTAAAGGAGTAGGCAGAGACTGGAAGTGATAATTACTCTTTTCACTGCTGCACTCTGGAAGCAGAGACATATTTGAATATGAGTCACCCTCCTCAGCAAGCTTTAGTTAAAGGATAATTACATGTGTTGTCCTAGAATAGAACAAAGAGAATTAATGCAGCAGTTTTTTTCTAAGTCTAATGTACTAGTATGGACATGTACACACTTTTTAGAAAACAGCCCAGAAGTTCTCAATCAATTTTACATGGAGATTACATGAACATGAACATGTTTACTTGCAGTTTGATGAAGGAAAAGTGTACTGGGTTAGAGGAAGGAGATAAATGAAAATCAGTTTCAAGATCCCTGCTGTTTCCCATGTTAGAGTTAATAGGAAGTTTCATTTCCCTCTCTAGTATTGTGATTTAACTTGGGAGAAGAAAACATTTTAAAATCACATTTCATGCTGTATGTTCTGGAAGGTCATACTGTCTGTTAATCATGTCGCCATTCCTTAACAAATGCTGTAGAAAGGAGGTTCAAAATTTTTTCTTGACCTTTTCATTATTAGTTCAGGGAAGAGTAAGAAATAAATATGGGTAAACTGTCCTTTTGAGAGCTAAAGAAAAAGAGACATCCTTTTTCTACTCACTTACTGTCCCAGTGAAATCTCTCTAAAGATTATGCCTTCAAAAAGAATTTTTGTCTTCCTTCTACTCTAATCAATATTGAAGAATGGAGATGTTCAACATTCACTGTTTGCAGCACTCAAAATTGCCTGGAAACTATTCTTCATAATTCAGCTTCTAGAAATTACCTTGTTTTTTTTTATTCATATTACCATCTCTTCTACTTTATGTAAATTCTCTTGATATAACATAAATAGGTAAAATTACTTTGGATTTTTAATTGTCACTGATTCTTCATTATACCTTCTGTCTTCCATATGTCTCTCTTCCTTCCCATTTTACCTCCATGCCTGATGTGTGATATGCAAAATAAGCACTATTTGTTGAATAGACTGATAAATTTAATTTCCACAGGAATCACCTCCCACCCTCAAGACAAAGAAACTAAAAATCCTATCATTGACATTTACTTCTTATGAATTATGTTAAAATACATGCTGCATGTGGTTGAAATTATTAATCTAAATAAAACAATGGAAAATGTACTGTGAGTACAAATGTAGTGACAGAATTGAAATAATTTTTAGATCTGGCATGGAATAATTGTCAAGGGTACTGTCTTTAGAATCATGGGGTTTGGGTTGAAGTTCTGGCTCAATCATTAATTAACTAGGTGATTTGTGTAATTCAATTAAAATTGTATGTGCCTTTTTATATCATGTGTGATAAGTATTTCATAGAGTTTAGCAGTTTAAATAAGATTATCCATGTAAAGGGCTTTGGAACAGGATCTGATCAATAGGAAGCTGTTATCTACATTTTGTCTTGCCCATCTTACACTCTGGTTCCCAGAAACTTTTTATTTGCACAGAGGAATTAGTGTTTACTGTGAAAACTGACAGAGCAGGTCCAACCTAAATTAATCAGCTCAAATAAACCTGTATCACCTTGGATCTGAGTGCCCCTGCCTCAATCCTTTTTCACCTCTTGCATTTCCCGTATGTTTAGAAATGGCACCAAGAGTAAATATATAGCGAAGGAAGAAATGTAAATTGAAGAGGAGAGCTACTGCTCTACCCAAGTTGGAAAGCCAGATTTACATGCCCTAAGAGATGTTAATACATCCACCTTCTCTCAACTTTACTGTTTTTCTGTTTTCCTTATTTAAGGAGTTCCAGTCCCTACACTGAGACTAATCACTTTGAGCAAATAAACTCCCCTCTCTGAACCTCTTGTTTCCTCTTGTAAAAAAGTAAGAGGGTAGATGAAGTTAGTTTAGTGGTTCATTTCAGCTCTAAAGTTTGCTTCTATGTCTTCCCTATCACACTCTCCTCAGAATGGAACACTTTGACATGATTTTTAACAGAGTCAAATTTACTATGTCAAACTTTTGTTTTGTTAATGATTGCAAGGTAGCACAGTAAATGTTTGTGTTAATTTATAAGCAGTAAATAGCATTAACTTACTTGCTCATAAGTAAATACCTGTACTTTACAAATGGAAGTAAAATCATTCTTTTAATCATCTTCATCATCTTTACTGATTTCATTAGAATTGAAAAGCATTGTTTGCAGGGAATTTTACATTAAATAATATTGCTGTTTACTGGGGGTGGAAATGAGACATGTTTAACATCAACATAGGGTGAATCATTAGCTGCACATTTGTGAGGACTTTGTGACCTCAAGCGGTCTTCTAACCTCAGCTTTCCAAAATGTTGGGAGTACAGCCAGAAGCCACCATGCCTAGCCATCTTCTGCATTTTAGTAACTCTTTTCTAATTATTAGAAATCTCCTGTGGCAGGAATGAAGTTATATTGCTGGAAATATGCAAAATGCTTTCGGATAGAAGTTTAGAACGTTATATTCCAACAATTTCAGCACTGATTATACTGAAATTTTAGTTTCAGGTATATGAGCATCTGTGCGGAAAATGAAGGCTGTCTTGACAAGGACATATACATAAAGGGCTATTGTGTTTTCAGCTATGAATTCGAAAGGAAGTGCCTCAGCATTTCCAGGCATCTCATTATTTTCTTAGTTTCAAGAAGATTCCAAATGACCTTTAGAAACATTTTGAAAAATATTCCCTGATGCAAACTTCAGAGAAAAAAAATGATGCCCTGAGCAATCAGACACAACATGTTACTGTTTGCTAGCCATTAATATACCCTATGGATCTGCAGCAGGAAGCAGAAGCCTAGAGGATGTATTTTCCAAACATTTGCATGGGGAAAACTGCCCCATCCCTATGGGTATACTGTATTTGTGCAGCTGCCTTGAAAAACATTCCCTGATGTGGCTCTAATGAATTGTGCTTCACTTTTTCAGCAGTTCTTTCTTTTAACTGTTAGTTGCCTAACCTCTTAGAGCTGTATTAGGCATTCTGATCTCTAATTTTTCCCAGACTAGTTTATTCATTCATTAATTGCCCACCCATTAAGTACAATGTTTTCAGGTTGATTGGAGAACAAAAAGAGCAAATAGAAAGGCGCAAATACTGTACTTAAAAATAAACCTTTAGGATACAGTCTCATTTTAGAAAAATAAGTTTGCAGGTGACTATGTTAGGAAGTTTGACCTGGCCCTCAATTACCTGTCACATATAAATTGGAAACTTGGAATTTTAGGAAGTTTCCCAAACTCATTCCATCTTGAAATAATTGTAGAATATTCCTTCTATTCCAAGCTTGTAACTGCCTGAGAGGTTATTCCTGCCTCTGCATATAGAAAGACCACAGCATTGTAGTAGAGGAAGAATTTAATAGATGAGGACAGCCATGTCACATGTAAGAGATGGAGTCTGTTTCAAATTATCACCTTCAAAGCTCCTGGGTTAGGGGTTTTTCAAGTGCAGTTTAGGGGAAAGGTGCAGGTGACCAGGTAACAAATGTTTGCTGTTGATATGTTTAGGCAGAGATGTAATCACAGGAGTTTGAACCTGTTCTCCTGCCTGTGGAACTGCTTCTGGGTGGAGCCACAGGAAGGGAGTGTGGAGGACGGGGGTGTCTTGTGGGTACCCGTGAAGCCATGGGAGTCAGACATACAAAAAATGTGGAAAGAGAACTCAAAAGGCCAATCTACAATAGTGGTGTTATTTGCAATAGTAATTGAGGAAGTTGCATATCTTATAACCTCTGAAATAATGGCTGACCTTAGCAGGACTAAGGCTCCTCTTCTTCTTTCAGCCTGATGGCCTCCTATTGGCTTTACAAAAGTGGCTGAGCTGTGTGCAAGGCCTATTATCATTTAAATTGTAGCCTAAATGTCTGCCAAAGTTGGCTTGGCCCAATAACCCAGGAATAATTAAGGAAAAGGCAAGAAGAGGGTTGGGTTAGCTTAGTTTATGGTTATAATTCTCTCACTGATTCAGCTTTTGCAAAGGCAGTTTCAAGCTCATGAGATAAAATGTACTCATTAAGAAGACACAGAGACTAAGAAATTAGTTGCTAAAAGAAGCTGCCAAAAAAAGGAAATAGTCAAAATCTGATTTTTTTTGCTAAAACAAAAATCAAAATTAACTATAGTGTTACACCTGAAAAATAAGTAGTGTTTACCAGTAAGTTTTTAAAAAGACTTTTGAAAAGTAAGATGAGGCAAAAGTCTTCCATTTTATAGTTTTGTTTTAAAATATGAATTTTAGAAACAATATATAAAACTAGAAGAATGTTTTGCTCTCCTTTAAAGAAACTGTACATTGGACACATATTAGAAATATTATCACTGAGTTCTATTCTCATTTCAAGTGCAACACCCTCCTTATTCCAAACTTTCACTATAGAGTAACATATATACCATTTTTATGATATGATAATGAAGGCAGAGAAATAGGGAACCATGCAATTTTCAGGTTTTCAAAAAGCCTTTAATTAGACAGCTCCCAAAAGAATAATTTCTTCAGCAATAATTTGGTTTCTATATTTTTAGAAACTAAAATATACCATTGTGTGTGTGTGTTTTGTTTTTTGTTTTTTTTTTACAAATGTATAGCTTTTTATTATGGAAATTTGCAAATACATGTAGAAGTAGAGAGACTAATCAATTAAACCCCCATGTGCATTAACCAAGTTTTAATAATGACCAACTTTCTATCCTTACTGTTTATCAATCCTCAAAATCCATTATTTTTTTGGAGTATTTTAAAGCAAATCCTAGACATCACATAGCTTTTCCCTATGAATACTTCATGCAATATATATAACAGATAAAAAAAATTAAATATATATATGTGTGTACATATATATATATAAATATAAACTATGACAATATAATTTAAAAAATTTTTATAGCAATATCTGATACATCTTTTTACAGTTGGTTTATAAAGATTGTGGTCCAAACAAGGTCTAACTACATATTCTATGTGGCTGATATGTCTCTTACGTCACTTTTAATGGTATAATTGTTCATTCTCATTCTCTCTCATTCACACTGTCTCTCCAATTTACATGTTTACAAAAGTGGGCCATTTGTCCTGTAAAAATTTCAACATATTCTGGATTGGATAGGTTATATCCCTTTGGTATTGTTTGACATGTTTCTCTCTTATTGTATTTCTGAATTTTCTGTAAGTTGGTAGCTATTGAATATCCAGTTAAGCATATCACTGCATTCTGCCAAGAGGTACATTGTATCTGGCTGTTTGACTTTAGAATTGTAAAGATTCATCAATAGTAACAGTAATAGAAATCTTGAATGTCATTTGTCTCTTACAGACTTTCAAATATTCAACTAAGGGATTCAGCATTTCAAATATTCACCTAAGAGATTTAGCATTTGTTGATATAATTTTCTAGATACATTGTTGTATTCATGTATTCTAACATTGTCATAAGTTCTATCCATTCTAACACTGTTATAAGAAAATACCTTAGACTGAGCAATTTACTTAAAAAAATAAAATTAATTGACTCACAGTTCCACAGGTTTAATAGGAAGCATGACTGGGAGGCCTCATGAAACTTACAATCACAATGGATGGTGAAGTGGGAGCATGCACAACTTCACAATGGCAAAGCAAGAGAGGGAGAGAAAAAGTGAGACTGAGAGTGAGAGAGAGAGAGAGAGAGAAAATACCAAACTTTTTTTTTGAGACAGAGTCTCACTCTGTCACTCAGGCTGGAGTGCAGTGGCATGATCTTGGCTCACTGCAATCTCTCCTTCCAGGGTTCAAGTGATTCTCCTGTCTCAGTCTCTCGAGTAGCTGGGACTATAGACAACTGCCACCATGGCCAGCTAATTTTTGTATTTTTAGTAGAGACAGGGTTTCACCATTGGCCAGGCTGGTTTCGAACTTCTGGGCTTGTGATCTACCCACCTTGGCCTCCCAAAGTGCTGGGATTACACGCATAAGGCACCACACCCAGTCAGAAGTGCCAAACTTTTAAACCATCAGATCTTGTGCGAACTCACTCACTGGCATGAAAACAAGGGGGAAATCTGCCCCCATGATTGAATCACTTCCTACCAGTTCCCTCCTCTGACATGTGGGGATCACAATTTAACATGAGATTTGGGTGGGGACTCAAATCCAAACCATATCATTCCACCCTGGGCCCTTCACATGTCTCATGTCCTTCTCACATTTCAAATACAATCATGCCTTCTCAATAGTTCCCCAAAGTCTTAACTCATTCTAGCATTTGGACTCAAAAGTCCAAATCCAAAGGCTCATCTGCTACAAGGCAAGTTCCTCTGCCTATGAGGCTGTAAAATCAAAAACAAATTAGTTACTTCTAAGATACAATAAGGATACAGTCATTAAACAAATACTCCCATTTCAAAAGGGAGAAATTGGCCAAAACAAAGGGGCTATAGGCTCCATAGAAGTCTAAAACCAGACACAGGGCAGCCATTAAATCTTAAAGCTGCAAAATCTCCTTTGATTCCACATCTCACATCCAGGCCATGCTGACATAAGGGGTAGACTACCAAGGCCTTAGGCAGGTGCAAGCTGTCAGTAGATATACCCTTCTGGCATCTGGAGGATGGTGGCTCTTTTCTCAAAGCTCCACTAGGCAGTATCCCAGTGAGGACTCTGTGGACTCTGTGTGTGGGTTCCAGCCCCACATTGCCCTTCTGTATTTCCCTAGTAGATGTTCTCCATGAGGGCTCCGCCCATGTATTAGACTTCTGCCTGGACACAGGGGCATTGCCATACATCCTCTGAAATCTAGCCAGAGGTTCCTAGAACTCAATTCTTGCTTTCTGCAAACCTAAAGGCCCAATACCACATGGAAGCTGCCAAGGCTTGGGGCTTACACCCTCTGAAGCCATGATCCAAGCTGTACCTTTACCCCTTTTAGCCATGGCTAGGGCTGAAGTGACTGGTATGCAGGTGCCATGTCCTGACAACACACAGAGCAGAGGGCCGTGGGACCCAGTACACAAAACCACTTTTATTCTCCTAGGCCTCTAGGCCTGTAGGGGGTGAAGATCTCTGAAATATCCTGGATATATTTTCCCCATTGTTTTGGAAATTGACATTCAGCTGCTCATTATTTATGCAAGTTTCAACAGCTGGATTGAATTTCTACCTAGAAAATGGGATTTTCTTTTCTACCACATAGCAAGGCTGCAAATGTTCCAAACTTTTATGCTCTGCTTTATTTTTAAATATAAGTTCCAGTTTCACATAATCTCTTTGTTCATACATATAAGCATACAGTTTTAGAAATAGCCAGGTCATTTCTCGAATGCTTTGCTGCTTAGAAATGTCTTTCACCAGATACCCTAAATCATCTCTCTCAAGTTCAAAGTCCACAGATCTCTAAGGCAGGAGCAATATGCCGCCAGTCTCTTGCTAAAGCATCGCAAGAGTGACCTTTACTCCAATTTGCAATAAATTCTTCATCTGTGTCTGAGACCACCTTAGCCTGGACTTCATGGTCCATATCACTAACAGCAATTTGGCCACAATCATTCAACAGGCCTCTAGGAAGTTCCAGTCTTTCACTCAGCCTCCTGTCTTCTTCTCAGCCCTCCAAACTGTTCCAATTACTGCCTGTTATCCAGTTCCAAAGTTGCTTTTACATTTTTAGGTATCTTTTTAGCAGTTCCCCACTCCCAGTATCAATCTTCTGTATTAGTCCATTCTCACACTGCTATTAAGAACTACCGGAGACTACGTAATTTATAAAGAAAAGAGGTTTAATTGACTCACAGTTTCACATGGTTAGGGAGGCCTACGGAAAATTATAATCATGGCAGAAGATGAAGCACAAGCAAGGCATATTTTACCATGGTAGAGCAGGAGAAAGAAACAGCAAAGTGGGAAGTGCCGCACTTTTAAACCATTAGATCTCATTAGAACTCACTCACCATCACAAGAACAGCAAAGGGAAATTTGCCCCCATGATCCAATCACTTCCTGTTGGGCTCCTCTCCTGACATACCGGGATTACAATTCAACATGACATTTGGGTTGGGACACAAATCTAAACTACATCATTTAGACATTAAAAAAAAGTGGCCTTCTAGTTTTATCATTCTCCTGCATTTAGTTGCTTTGATTCTTACATAAAGATATTTTCTTCATCAACAGTTTGGTGACTCTGAAAATCGACTGAAGAAAGGCTAAATAAATACTTGGTTCTTTCTCATTTTTTATCTTTAAATAATGAGTTTGTGCCTTAGTAAACCCCTAAGGAGATCTGTAATTTGTGCTCTGTTTTGTTTTCCATTTTATTTTCCTTGTGTTTTAGGTACCCATAGATGTTATCATAGTTTATGGTTTCAGTCTATGGCAGTCATTATCCTTGGTGACTCTCAAATTCTCCAGTATTTGGGCAGTGGCTTGTAGTGCCCCTTTATTTAGATGGATTTCTTGCTTTCGAGTACAACAGGATATTTCATCTTGTACATTTTCTACTCCAGACTCTGGAATAGCCATTTGTCCAACGAGTCCTGGTTTTTTACACTGAAAAGCTGCATTTAGATATGACAGTCTGGGCAAGAGGGCCACTCCTTGCATCTAGGACTTGTTCAATCAAGTTTAGGCTAAATCTAACTCCTTAGACATTTTAAGTTCTGCCTAAAAGCTTCTCTGTACATTGTGAACTATAACAGGTAGAGGTGTAAACAGACCATAGCCTACATTTGTGCAAATAACCGAATTTTGGCCAATCAAAGGCAGTCAGCTGTTCAAACCACGTTCAAATAAGGCAAACACCAAGCTGTAACCTTCTGGCTGCTTCTGTACCTCACTTCCATTTTCTGTATGTCACTTTTCTTTTCTGTCCATAAATCTTTCATCACGTGGCTGTGCTGGGGTCTCAGAGCCTGTTTTGGCTCAGGAGGCTGCCCAATTTGCAAATTGTTCATGCTCAGTTAAACTCCTTTAATTTTAATTCAGCTGAAGTTTTTCTTTTGTCAGATGGCGTCAGAAGTGGGATCCAAAGTAGAGCTTCTAACAACCCCCAGGAGCACTGAGTGTGGTTCCCACTTGGCCCATTGTGCCCATTGCTCTCTTGGAGCAGCTGGGGATCTTGATAAGTTCTCTCTCAGATTCTGAAGCCCCACAGATTTGTGTTGTGATTCCTTTGAGTTTCTTTGAGCAAATTTCTGATCCAAACTGGGTTTGGGAGTTGTGACAGAAACTGGAGTGGGTCCAGGATTGGATTGGATCCAGTAATTAACTGGCTTGGATCCAACTAGAAGCCTCTTACATCTAACCGGGTTAGAAAGAAACTGATAATAAATGGCAATGTTGCAGGGGGTATAAAATTTGGCTTTTGGGAATTCACAGGAAGTTTTGTGCTCTATTCGTTTGTTTCACTTTTCTTGTGTGCTTAGGAAAAAATCACTGAGCAAGTTGATCCAGGAAACCTGAAAGAAAGCCAATATTTGAAGTAAAAATGAAATCCTTAATTTCTGAAGAACTAAGCAGCAAAGTCTTACAGAAATGGTGAAATCTTACTAAAGACAACTTACAGTGGAACTTTCCAAATGAACAACACTGCACAGACGTGCATTTAAAAATGAGGGCTCCCAAATTAGTCTCATCTAGGGATGCCTATTGATATAAAGAAGCTTCTAAGAAAATTTCAGTATTTTTATTTAAAGATTTTATGAAAGGCAAATACAAAGTGTGAATGACTAGTTGATTTTAAAAATTAAATCTGCTAACATTTTAGCTTAGTTACTATTCTGATTCAAAAGATATAGACTGCAGCAACAGTTGGCTGACACTGGGTGAGTAATAGGGTAAATTTTACCTGGGTAAAGGATGGGATTGTGTTAGATGCCCTCCCCTCAGAAAACTGCCTCTTGGTTAAAAATTGATTTGGCACAATGGGATGTATATAATACTATTCTCTTTGTATTAATCTGCCTTGCACTCTTTGCTGATGGTTGTGAGTGACAGGATTAGGTATGTATAGGATCACAGGGCATGAGGAGCTTTTTTCTCCCCAGAGGGAGAAGCTCCAGAGCTGATGGGTTTCCTGGAAAAGATCCCTTTGCAATCAACTAGGAGCCACCTGAACTTTTGATTCAATGTTGCTGCGAAGGGTAGGCCTTTCTCTGGCCTCCCTGAGCTTTTCCCATTCTCCAGACTGCTGCAGGCAATGCTTTTCTCCCTTCTCTTTCCTCTGTACAAAGAAGTTGTAGGAATAGTAAAAATTACTATCTCTTACAAAGTTTTAATTAATGAAAAAATGGATTTGTGAGGCTACTGTGAAGCTGTAGCAAATCTGGTGTACTTTATGTTATGAACTGGTCTTTCTGCATCCTTCTGTCATAAAATGGGGTAACATAGGGTGAAATACAAGCCTAGGCTCCATAAGCTGGCTGTTCAAGACAGCTCAGCAAGCTAGTCTGTAACAAAAAAACAAACAAAATTGAATGAGGTTTCCATCTTGTTTTGTTTTATGTCTTTGGGAGCTTGATCTTGTAACCATATGGTGGTGCTTTCTCTTGATCTCTGACATCCAGAAAACAGGAATTTGGGGGCTCATGTCACAGTTAGCTCCAAAAATTATCTAGATCAGTTAAAAAGCATTGCAAGCTCAAAATTAAATGCTCTATGCTCCTTCTGGGAAGAGCAATGGAAACCACCCATGCTGCAGCTCAGTGGCTAAGGCTTTGCCATTTTAAAATGGCTGCCCAGGTTCATTCCTGGCTTAGGTATGAGTACTTTCTGGATGATATCTGTGTGACTTTTTCCATTTGTTGTACTTTTCCTCTCCATGTACACCTTCAGGTGTCCCTTCTTGGATTTTCCCTTCTCTGAGCACTTGGGAGATTGCCTTTGGTAAAGTTCAAAAGTCAGAAATATTGGTTATTTGGCCTGGCTAAAGTTGGATAATAAGAGATTTAAAATATTTTTTAAAGATTCCTATGGTTAAAAGCCAGCTTAATTAAAAGTGAACTTTCTAGTTCTAACAGACTGGATTCCTTGGGAAAAATAGAGGAGATGCCACAAAGCCCGTTTTGGGAAAAACCTTTGTTTTTCTTATGAAACCCCAGGAATCAAAAGCAGATAGATCCCTCTCAAAATCTAAGGCAAATATACATTTAGGGGTGGCACATGGCAGTTATGAGGGAATACTCAGTTCTTTGTACATTTGGATCTGAGAAGCATGCTCTTGGTCACCTAGAAAATATGGAAATGTCCCCACCCCTCACTGAGAGAAGACTTCCATGGGGACGGGTTAATCACAGAATGGGCTGACCAGCTTTGAGTTGCTTTGCAATGAAATGCATGGTAAATTCATTGCACTGTCTTGTTCCATAGAGTTTCTCTTTTAGGGATCCAGGATCTGGTATAAAAGTAGGACCCTGAATTTAGTGGGATCTGTTTTGCCTTATAGCTGTGCCCTAGAAACTGCATGTTTTCCTAGCCTTGTTCCTCCAAAGACTCTACCCTGAAGCCAGTAACTGAATTAAGAAACTTAAAAACTGACAAAAAAAATCTTACAATGATTGGATCTCCTTTTATCTTTCTGTGTATTCCTGTGTTATGTATGAAAAGTTTAGATACGAAAGAGCTCTTATTAATTGGCATAAAAATAATATAAGCACTTAAATAGGTTGTCAGAAAAATTAAAACTGTAATGCCTTTTAGTTCATGTGACTTTAGTAAGCTTTGAGAAATAAAAAGTGTTAAAGATTATTGGTAAAATAAAGACAGTTGGTCTAAATTAGGCAGGTCAGATATTAACTAGGTTTACTAAATGCTTTAGGGTAATAAACTACTTCTTTGACTTTTCAAAATTGTTCAACTTAACCGCTTTGGAGCTATTAGATTCTAGGAAAGGCCTGGAGACTTGTGGAGTTAGCCAAGCCCCTTGGTTATGCTGTAAAGAGTCAGAGTTTATCTATACTTCTGTCTGGTGCCCTAGGCTCCATGACTAATACATAATTAAAATCACTTACTATAAGGTTTTCTACCAAAAATAAAAAATGCTAAGAGTTAATATTGTAACATGTAATTGAGACCACTGGAAAAAAAATAGTTTTACATGCAAGGTATGTGAGGAAAGTGAAATGTGCTTTTAAATTAAAGACAATAAGCATGAGACTATAAATTCTTGCCTAGTTTAGAGAGTTTAAGGATTGTTTTAAATTAGATAGGATAAAGCCGAAGGTTTGAGCAAATTGGGGAAGATTTTTGAAAAAATAATCCTGTAAAAAAGTTCTGTGGGTAAATATATTGGCTAAATTTAAAGGAGTATTATAAGTTTTTTCTGGAAATTGAACATTGGAATAAATCATAACAGGGTTTTTTTAGAGCACTAATCTACTCTTAAAGATTTGTAAATGGTTATAAAGTGTTTATGAGAATCTCATTTTATGGCCAAACCAATTAATGTTAAAATGATTTGTCTATAAGGTTTTATTATTGCAGATTCCATACAATTTTGGAACAAATATTAATATCATTCACTAAAATATAACCTGAAGAAGATTAAACATTATTTTTTATTTTGACAATGCTTCTCATGTAACTTAACATGTCAAATAATTCTGTATACCTCTCTTTTGGATGCTTCAGGGGCCCACTGTAGCATACCAAAGTTAGAGGTCAGAAAAGACCATTTGAAAGCTAATATTTGATTTTGGGAAGTCTATCAAATATATTAAAGGTTTAAAACTTTTGAAATTGTAAAATAGAATTCCAGGTCACAATAAGTCATTCATTTAGCCAAAATGATAACTCAGAAGCTTTAAACAGGCAAAAACATTTACTCATTGATAGAAGGTAAACTTAGCTTTCCAAACAATCTGTCTCTTGTCTTTTCCTTCTTTTTCCTGAGTTTATTCAAAAGGCAAACAAACATCTTTCATTATCCTTTAATATTACATGCAAACTTTGATCAAGAGAGAAAGCCAAATTTCACCTTTGCATTAGTTTTTATATGTATATTACATAGTTTCAAAATAATTTAGTTATTAATTAAAATAAAAACAGATCTGATTTTTCTTTTTTAGAATTTAGAATACGTACATCCACATTTTTTTTCATACCCCAACTTGAGGAATATGTACTTCCACCTTTTGAGTCAAAGCATTGTGTTTTTTTAAGGTCATCTGAAAGAATACTTAAATGTCTGTTTATTCCACCAATTTTACATATTTAATTAAATTAATTTATTTATTTGTTTTTTGAGACAGAGTTTCACTCCTGTTGCCCAGGCTAGAGTACAATGGCTCAATGTCAGTTCACCACAACTTTCACCCCCTGGGTTCAAGCGATTCTCTTGCCTCAGCCTCCCAAGTAGCTGAGATTATAGGCATGTGCCATCACACTCGGCTAATTTTGTATTTTTAGTAGAGACGGGGTTTCTCCAATGTTGGTTAGGCTAGTCTTGAACTCCCGACCTCAGGTGATACACCCACCTCGGCCTGCCAAAGTGCTGGGATTACAGGCATGAGCCATCACACTCAGCCAATTTTACCTATTTTATATACTACAAAAACTGTTTATATATGAATTTATACTATATTCTGTGAATATACAATATATGTGTATATATACTCATGTTTCTACATATATACATACACACACTTTTTATATATTGTTCCATTTTACCAGAATACTTCACTGTTTGTTTGCTTTTAATTTGGGTTGTTAATTCATGAAGAATATATGATTCCAAAGTCAAAACTATGAACTAAAATACTTTCAGAGTTTCAAAGTTCTTTCTTGTTATTCTCTTTCTACAGAGTCATTATTTTCATTAACTTTTAGATTATCTTTCACTTTTTATTTTAAAAACAGCATACAATAAAAACCCTTCTTGAATCTATTAGAATTTGATCAGAGAAGCAGAACCACTACAAGCAATGTTAAGGATTTATTGTTGGAAAACCCCTTACACAATTGAGAGAGTCAGTTAAGCTATGTGAGCCTGCTACCCCTAGAACTCAAGCTAAGACTAGGAAGCAATGAGAAGGACAGGACCAAAGTGGAATCTTTGAAGATAAACTTGACAACATGTTGGTCTCTCATCTGAACTGGCTGTGGTGTTTTAGCACTTCCAAGCCTCCAACTTTGATGATGTGGGTAACCTACAAAAGAGCTGGAACAAATTGCCAAAACGTTAGCCATTGACATGAGCAGCTTTCAGAAAAGCTGAAGGAGGAGATCCAGGGGCAATTTGAGAAGATGCCAACCAAGCTGCTGCACCATGCATATCCGCCACAATGTCATAAACTGTGTGAGCTGCAACAGTGCATGACCCCACACAGACCTGAGTATAATCCTGGTAGCTGATTCCAGTTAGACTTTAAATTCATGCAAATTTCACTTGTGGCAAATTTTAACTTAGAACTGAACATGGAAGAGAATACTGAGAAACTTAGTTCCAACTAAGCTGACACTTTACAAAGCCACCTCAGTCTATCTTTTGTGCAGTCATTGTCCAATACATATCCCTCTTTTAATTATACTTAACTCTCAAATAAATGCAATGGCAAAATCATGAGTCTACCTAATAAGATTCAATCATACTTTGTATAACCAAAACTCAGTCCTCTTTCCCAAAAGAGGATACAGAGTCTTTGTATCCATCTTTGGCTGATGTTTATTCCTCTTTTTACTGAATCACGCTTTCTCAAATGCTGAGATATAATGCTTACTACTATGAACACATGTTAGATGGTAGAGGTACAGGAGAGAGAATGAAAAACAAAATGACTTACATATGTATAAGAGAGAAAGAAATGATGAGTTACATATGTGTGTATACACACATATGTATTTATATTCATATCAAAATAAGGAAGAAACATTAATGATTATCACTTCATTTCTGCAACTTGAAAAACTGTCATAGCTGATACTTACAATGACCATCTTCCACTATACCTTTTATATCCCCTATGACCTGGGTAAGCACCTTGATGGGCAATGCTTCCTTGCCTAGTACGGTGACTTAAATCTTTGTTTTTGAAGGTCTAATCATTAGAATTGCTGCCTGTATTGAGTCATTCTAGTTTCTTCTGACTTGACTGGACATGGGAGTTCTAAGCAATACTCTATGGAGTATCCCGATTTCAGGTGTATTCTTCCTTACTCCCAGTGTGTAGGAGTAATCCAATTTTTCCTTGATTTTCAGGATCAATCAATCTAGCAAATACAATAAATTTCATTTTTGCCTGTTGCTTTGAATTTGATGATTTATTACTGTATGTCCCAGAAGATACGTTTCTGCCTTTCTAATCTAAGACTTCTATACCAGCAGAAGTTAGTTAGAATCAACTACGTATCTATGGTATTATAGGGAGATTAGCCACTCTCTTTTCCACTCCTTGATTCTCAGGCCCATAAATCATAACTATGGGGGAAACTGTACCCATAGTCACTCATTCAGAGTATATGCTGCATCCTGAAGAATATACTACACCACCCACAAGGTATGGCCAACCAACTGGCTCCATAACTGAGTCTTCAAAAGACCAATCCACCCTTCTCACAGGCCAGATACATCAGGGCAATAAGGAACATGGTAAGACCAATTAAGGCCATAAACATGAATCCATCGCAACATTTTCTACAAAGTGAGTTTCTTTGTCAGAAGCAATACCGTGTGAAATATTGTGAAGGAGAATAAGACATGTTGTAAATGCAAGGATGGTGATATTGGAAGAAGAATTGTGAAAAGGAAATTCCATATTCAGAATTAGTGTCTATTACAGTTAAAATGAAGTAAAATTTTTGCATGATGAATGTAGTCAAAAGTAATCGACATGGTGGCTGGCAGAAGCTAAATCACTATTTATAACCTAGCCTTGGAGGTAGCATTTATCACTAGTCTGTTGGTTGAAACAGTCAAAAAGTCTCCCAAGTTTCAAAGGGAAAGGACATATACTCCACTTATTGAAGGGGAAGAAACTGGGTTATGAAGAATATGTTGAATGTTAGATGAAAAAAATGGTACACAACTCCTGGAAAATATAATCTGCCATTCTGCAACTTGATATTTTTATCTAGTAATATGTCTTGGAGACTACTATAGAGTCATATCATCACATATCTTTCTTATTATTTTTATAGCTGAATAATATTCTACTGTGGGATTATACCATAGTTCAATCAACCTGCTCCTTACAGAAGGTCATTTGAATTATTACACAAAATAATTTTGCTTTAGAAAATGATTTGTCATACAAATAATGCTTTAATAAGTAGACTTGTTTATAAATTGCTCCCTTTTATTTTGTTGGTATCTTCAGGGTAAAAATATGCATGTTAAAGTATTGTATTTTTGCTTTTTTGATTCAGATACAGTTTAAAGAATGAAATATTACATTCTTTCCTTGAGATGAGCCCCTTTTCTTCACAGATTCTTAGGCCAATGCATGTAAAATATAAATTAACAGACAATTAAAATCAAATATCTCAGATATATTTTGAAATTACAATATGCATTACACAACAAAGAAGTGAGCATTAAATAGACAACTGTATTAGAATGTTCATTCTGTTGTATTGTGTGGTCTGTACCCTGATGAGAGCAAATTAATCCTTCTAGCCACTCAAACAAATGTACAAAAAAAGAAAGTCTCGAAAAACACCATTGATTTGTTAGATGCCAGCATGAAATTTTTATGATTATGTGGGATGCTGCAGAAAACAGTGATCCACACTTTTCAGATCTATTTAAAAACAGAATTGAATTTTGATCCAACTGAGTCTCTGGGGATCTTCTATAACTCACAGTCTCACTTCCTAGGTGAAAATGAGGTTTTTCCTATGATTCAAGTAAAAAACTGATTCAGTCTGTCTAATCTAGGTTCACATGGGCCAATTCCGTTAAAAATATTATGTTTATATAAGGTAATTCAGCTGACTAAAACTTACAATTTTCCTTGCTTTTTAAAATACTCTTAGTCACTCCAAGGTGCTGTCACATAAGAAGTTTACAACGCTTTACAAGCAGAGAGTTCATAAGCTGATATGAAAAGGAGCTGAATATAAAAATTTGGAGCTATTAAAAATTCAAACATTACTAGGGAAAAAGAAATGGGCATTGAGAAAAGATGGAGTTTGGGGGAATAGGAGATTGGAGGAGTCCACACTCTACAGGATCAGTGTGCATGAAGGAAAGACATATTTTTCTAGGTGCAAGATAGGCAAGACAGAAGAGTCACTAAACCTCATGTTGTTCTTACCCAAATTTGACTTGTTGCATCAGAAATTTCTGCTAAAAGATAAATGCAGATGAACTTAAAATGGTGAGAGCATTCTATGTGGATTTTGTCTTCTCCGTCTCCCCTGTTTAGAATTATTGTCTCATGTTCTCTCCTTACATGGTCCCCAGGTTTTGTTCTCAGCTTTCTAAGTTTCCCACTGTGTATCAGTATTTTGAAAGCTATTTTGACTTCTACTTATAGTTAGAAATATATCTTATATTATGATCCAGAGCACACAACTGTATAACTAAATGAAAGTTTTAAAAAACAATATTTTCTCCTGTTACATGCAATATACATTGATATTTTATTTTCTGTTCAACTCTAAGTACTGTGTGCTATATCAATTAAAAAAAATGAATACTGGCCTTTGCCTCATAAGTTAATATTCTATCTCATTTTGCACAATGATTTACAGCCCCTAGTGCACATGAATAATTTTCAAACCTAAAACTGTATGCTAGATATCATTCTTGAAGTATAGATGAGAATGTACATTATTTATTAGTTATTTCTCTTGGGATGTCTTATATATATCACAAATCCAACCAAACTACTATTAAAATCTTTACATCCTCTGTTGTCCAGTTTGATGAATGGAACCAACAACCACCTAGTTGCTGAAAATAAGAACTTGGGAGTTGTGCTACAGGAAGGACAACAAAGGCATCATTAAGTAATGTGTTTTGATTATAAGTAATGGAAATCTCAGCTCATACTGTTTTAAACAATATGGATATTTATTGGTCTACTAATGTTGGCTTAATCCTAGCTTACTCTTATTTTTCCCCATGTTACTCTTAAGATGAAGGAACTTTATTTCCCAGAAGCCTCTGGAAAACTCTCTTGACATCTCATTGGCCTGAATGGCATCACACACCTACTTCTAAGCCAGCCTCTTTGTTTGTGGAAGTGACAGGGGCTGATGGGCTTTGGCCTAGGCTCTTGGATAATCCCTCAGCAAAGGAGATGAGTGGCATATTATGAATATTAATTGAAGTTTCCCTGTGTGATTCCCTTTTCCTAAAGAACATAAAATATAGAAGTGGCTGTCTGAAAAGAATCTGGAGATCTGGAAGGAAAAGAGAATTATGAAATGGTCCCTAGTTATGCAGCCACAATGCCATTTTCACATGTCGAGTGTGTTCCTTCTCCCTTCTCAAGCCATGACAACTGTGGTTAATTCATCACTTTCCTAACATGTACTCACATAGCCCTAAAATGAGTGAACTGAGCACTCTAAGCAAGCACTTTGGATTCATCAGAGTTATCATTCTGTTTTGAAATCTATTTAGTATTCCTACCCTGGATTCTTCCTTCTACTTCAGCCTCATCACCTATTAAGTCACACAATTTCATCTCTGTCTGACGTAACTCACAAATCATTCCTAAAAGCAGCACTCTATTTCAAGGTTTAATCCTTTCTAGCCTAAACTATTACAAAAGTCTCTAGACCTCAAACCTGTCCTCCCTTCTGATCTTAAAGGGCAATTTCCAACATCCAAATATAATTATATCACCAGCATGCTTTTAATTCTTCAATGATACTCCATTATTTATGGAAAAAAAAGTCCCAGGCTATTATCTGGCATGCAAAGCTGTCCAAGACAGCTTATTTCTTGCTTATTTCTCATTTCTGTTTACCTCCATGTGAGCCTGTTTTTGGAATAGCAAACTTCATACAGCTCCTTAATCACATCATCATGATTCATAAATTTATGCCTTGCATCTCTGCTTCTTCTGCTCAGAAAATTCTCCCTCCTTGCTTACTAACTTCTGACACATTTTAGTGTTCACAACAATATGTGTTCTTTGTTGCAGTAGGTTAATAAACCTAATTTTGATTGACTATGAGTGTGTTTCTGGTAGTTTCTAAGCACTGTTCTTTATCAGCGTAGAGCAATGCTTCGTGTCACAGCACACACGGATAATTAGAATATGGTTTATGAGGCATGCTGGGCAAAGCAGGATGCTACTTGGACACCATCTGGCAGCAGATGGTGTCACCTGTCTTCCAAAGATTGAAGTATATCAACATCCCAGCATAACTAACACGATATTTAGTTTGAGAGGTTCTAGTAAGGGATTTAGGTTGCATGATGACAAAGCAGAAAAAGAAAAGTATTTTTGGCAACAAGCCAGTATACAACTGGGTAGGTGTTCCATCCTATTCTACTCACCAATCCCTTGTTCTCTATTAATGTATTTCTTGGATCCACAAACAGTTCTCTCCTAGAATGAGGAGTAAAGGGGACAGCTTTCCTCATCCTAACACTTTCCCAGGGAAGCTTCTCCACTGCAAAATATTACAGTGTTTCTTATTTTGACATGACTTACCCATCTATTAGCAGACTCTTGTCCATGTGGAAGTTGAGAATGCATTGGTGAGAGTTAGGTGGAGTGGAAAGAAGGACACTTGAAAATAACATAATCTCCCTCTTATGACTTTTTATGGGAAATTCTCATTGCAGATCATTAGTATTTGTATAAAGGAGGTGGGGAGTAGGGGAGAGCATTACAAAGAAAAATAAACTCTGAATATAATGCAATATTTATGATTTTAGAAGAAAAGGTAGGGTGGCGTGAGAAAGCCAGAAATGTATAAAGTGTTGAAGCATGAATAACAATGGCAGAAACTGAAGGTGCTGCAAGTTGCTCCAAGAATTCCTTTTGACTCCTATTTTTGTGAGTCAACTTTAAAGGAAGGCGTAAACCCTGAGTGTTATGCGTTGAATTGTGTCCCCAAAAATGTGTGTTGAGGTTCTAACCTCCAGTACCTCAGGAGGTGACATAATTAGGAAAGAAAGTCTTTATAGGAGTAATCAAGTTAAAATGAAGTCATTAGTGTGGACTCTAATCCACTATGATTGACATCCTCACTAAAAAGGTAATTTGGATACACAGACACAGCGGGAAGATGATGTGACGACATCACAGGGAAAAGATGGCCACATGACTAGAATGATGCATTCATACAAGTCAAGGAATGCCAAGTACTGCCAGAAAATGTCAAAAGCTGAAAGAGGCAAAGGATTCTCCCCTAGAATCATCAGGGAGAGCATGGCCCTGCTGACACCTTGATTTCAGACATCTAGCCTCTAGAACTGTGAGAGAGTTAACTTCTGTTGTTGTAAGCCCCTTGTTATCATTACTCCGTTACAACAGGCCTAGGAAACTAACACACAGAGAAAGCATCATGAAGGCAGCTTGAGAGTGAAGCTTTGGAAAACAGCAGGGTTGGACCAACTCCATTAGAAAATCTTCACAGCAAGCACCACTGTTCTTCCCCATGCCGTCTGCTCTGCCTTTAGCAAACAACAACAGCTCCTTGAAGCCTTCCTGTCTGAAGACAGGGGTTTAGCCGAAAACAGAATTCAGGCTCTCTAACTCTGAGCTCTATGCCTCTGCCATGAAACCTAGGGAAGTTTAGCAGAATATTTTTAGCCTGCTTCCAAGCCTGTAAAATGCCTGTGTTTCATGTTTTAAATAAGAATAGTCTATACACATACATACATACAGACAGACACACACACACACACACACACACACAACCACACACATACACAATAATGGATGAGTGATTTTGAAAGGTTTTTCTTCAAAAGGTGCAAAGAATGTTTTATAATTTATGACTTTGTAAATTGATTTTAGTCCTACAGTTTCTTACTATTGGGAATCTTGATTTTAAATCTTTACTAGAAACATCTGTCACAAAAACACTAGCTTATTGCTTTTTTGTATCTGAGGAATTACCTTTGAGATTTTCCATTCTCGCTACCACAAAATTACCTTTGTTTCATCTTTTAAACACTGACTTAATGCCACGCCTTTCCCAAAGGCATTATACCAAATGATACTACACTATTCCAATGTTTCATATAGTCCATTATACTAAATAAAATTATAGTTAAGTTAATTTATTTGCAGATGGCACATCAAGACAGGCACAGGTGTTGATGTTGATGTCTGTTTCTAATGTCATTATTTTACCATCTTACCTTATAAGCTCCTAAAAAAGTAGGGACTCAGTCTATTCAAATCATGCATAAAGTATTTAGCTTTAGTCTCTAGAATACAGGTGCTTACAAATAATTTTAATTATGATGAAAATATTCAATGAATTTGAATCAGATACAAAGTAATTAGCTTTTTCTTTTCAAATATAGGTCCCATCATCACTCTAATTCAATCATATCCTTTGTCAGTTATTGCTAAAATGCATTTCTAGCTGTGTCCTGCATTTACAAAGACTTTTTTTTTCACATGCTGTCATTTGAGAATTTACTTTATGAGATTTAGAATTATAATGGCTTCCTTGGCCAAGGCAATCCTTTAACAGAGAGGTAGGGTCTGCAGGGGCAATAATAGTGCATAATTGACATTATTAATAAGCACATTTTCACGCTTCAAGGCATTACGCTTGAAAAGTAACAAAATATCATTTGTAAGATTTTTTGATTTCTGCATCAAAACTTTAAAAATCACCTCCACTGAAAGAAATTGTGTCACTAGGCCTACTTGTTTCTTTACTATATTAAAGTACTAAAAATGAAGGCCCCTCACCTCCAAAAAGGAAACAGCCAGTTAGCTTAAACGCTAGGTATATTAGTGGTGTGTAAATATTTCACTTGAGCATATAATAGGGTCTCCTAGACATGTTCTTTTCCAGTGGCATGTTAGAAATAAAAGTGGCATCAAGAAACTGATTTCTGATGAGCACCCCCTTGACTCATGCACAGCTAGACTCTCTGCATAGATTACAATTTTACAAGAAATGTATGATGATCGTTTTATCATTTACATTTTTCAAATGATGAAACCTGTTCAACTAGCTTAACCAGTACACTTTCATTTGTGTGTGATTAAACCCAACCTTGAACCAGTTTAAGCAAGAGAGGAGATTTTTGATAAACTATCCAAACAAAAGAAAGGATGAGGGCAGAACTGAACTGCACTTAGTTCAGGGACCTAAACTTTAATTCTTGTTTTTTTTCTTTTTTTTTTTTTTCTTTTGATTTCTTACTCTTTGTGAATGGGAAACTTCACATGCTTGAATTTGGAACATAGTCTTTTTTCTTTAATTCGCCCTGAGAGGAAATGAAAGGTTTTCCTCCAGTTCCAAATAAGATACTTATAAAACAGAAATCTAATTAGCCTGGCTGCTATCACAGGTCCATCTCTGGAGCAATCACTAGTGTCAGAGGGCAAAGGGGTCCACGATTGGCTCATCCCAGATCACGTGTTCCCAGAGGGAAGGAGGTGGGGACGGGTGCAATGGTTAGCCCATGAAAACCATAGCTTTCAAGAACTTTCTCATTGCTAGAACTGTTGATTGGATCCTGATTCGTCCATTTCAAGCCTGCCCTTTCTAAAACATCTTGTTACTGTAAAATGTATTTGCTATAAATATGGAGGTTTTAGGTTACAATCTAGTTAAACGATGCTTTGAAAGAATATTACAGACATTCTCTTTTGACTACCAGACTTGACCTAAAAGAGAGACTCCTTATTTTGAGCAATGAATAGCAGATGTAATAGGCAGGAAGTCACAAAATCAGTCAATATCATAGCAAATGCGTGAGCCTTTCTATCTACCCATCTGATCTCCACCTTACTATCCAAGCAGCAATATGATTACAGATCACTAGTCAAAAACTAGATTTATCTAATTGCTGTTGGCCCAAGAGCTTTAATTTAAGAAGGATTTTTTTCAAACCATATTTTCTAATCACAAAACATAGCATGTAAGCATAAGGGTTCATGCTAATATATCCTGCTTATTTTCAATGCTCTCAGATTAGCTGGTGATAGTCTTTGATAAGCTACGCATGTTATTTTAATTGGGATAATATTTCTTCACTGAGATTTATGAGAATTTCATTTTTTAAAAAAGATCTTACTTTTCAATTTATTTCCCATTAACCCAAATTTCTTTTGCCTTAGATCTTGTTAAATTCCAAGAGAATGACAAAAGGACATCACTTTTCTAAACATGTATCTGACTGGCATGTAGGTGAAGAGAGATGGTTGGGTACTGAGGAGAAAAAAATGGGATTGAAATATTCTGCCTGAATAGGGAATAAAGAAAGCTCTTTTGCCTGACTGGCTCCCTCATTCTATTTGAAGATTACAATGTGATTAGTTAATTTTAATATAACTGTTAAAATGCAAATAGTTTGTTGTCTTCATCTTTCTTTAATTCTTACGTATTGACATTAGATAACTAATAATGTAATAACCAATATGTGACGTTTAGACATAACACTCACCACGACAACCATAGCAAATCCTCATATCCTGCATTGTCATCACTAACTTGCAAGGAAAGTGTTTCTAGACTGAGTTTTCTGGCAATATTCAGAGGATTAAAAATTAAGATTTTTTTTTCCTTGTAAGGGAATATACCTGAGTGATGAAATAATCTGTACAACAAAGCCCCATGACATAAGTTTACCTAGGTAATAAACCTGCATGAGTATCCCCGAACTTTAAATATGTTAAAATAAATAAATAAAAATAAAAAATAAAGAATCCAGAGTTTTACTAGAACCCAATAAGAGTTTCAAAAGCATGAACTTTGCCTAAGATGTGCTATTCATCTGTTGGCAAATGTTTCTGACTTAGTGATTTTCTCTGTAAATAGGTTAAACATTTTAAAAAATAGAAAATATGCTAAAAAATCATTATGGAAAAAATAAATGGTTCTAATTTTGAGTCCTTGAGAATAATTAAGGATAAAAATATCATTTATTAGTTCAATGCCATAGGCAACTTCAGCTCTTAGAGTCAAAAGTAAGTTATGTAATGACTCAGGTACAGGCACATGTACATTAATTTGACTTCTGCTGCTATGGGCATCTTTTGAAAAACAAAGCAGCAATAAGTCAGACAGCATTGGAAATCCTTTCAAAATATTTATCTATAAAGCCCAGCTTTAAGGATCAACATAGCTTATCATAAATAGAGTCTTGGATGTCAGCATGGTAGTTAGTGAAGAATGGTTAAAACTGTTTGTATTCCAGGCTTACTTCTGTAAATCTAAGGTGCTACTTCTCAGAAAAGCTGATTTCAAGAGCTTCTTACATAAATATCTGAAATTCCAGAATGTATCTGCTGCAGGGTTCTCTAGTTTAGGTCCTCCTCCACTGACTTGCAGGCCTAGAGGGACAAAACACAGGGTGTTTAGTCTGCTTATGATGCAAAACAGAAGCCAAATCTATACATAACGGGAAAATGAGGAAAAAGAAAAACAAAATGCCTGGGCATTTCTTATTCATTAAAAGTAGCTTTTGTGTCAGTTATTCTTCTACATGGAAGAATCATAATGAACATAGCAGACTCAAGTAAGCTTATGAAGCTAACCTTCTCTGCAAGAGGCACTTTACCTGAATCATTGCTGACCCTCACAAAAGCCCTTCAAGGTGGGCACTGGTGGCTGATATGAACAAGGACAACTGTCAGCTAGTATGTGGCCCATGTGAGATGACAACCTTAGTTACGTGGCTTCAAAATCCATACTCTTCCTACTACAATCTAACTATAGGATAAAAAGTTCGGATTCTATTTCAAGATAAATAAAGCTGACCTGAGCAGTTACCCAAGCAAACATGGCTCTTCTCCTACTTGATTGGTATTGAAAGAAATCTCTGTCAGATCTAAGCAGCTGTCTTCAGAACCTGGCCCTGCAGTGCAGGTAACAAGAACCTGCACTCCTCCCACCTCTTGCCAATCGTGATAGGATAGTTAGCACCTCCTGGATCTGTCCATAGTAGATGGAAGATAAGATAAGAATGTCATATTTAGTGTTTAGGAGCTAATACCACCTGATTTCGACAAACATCAGAGGGAGAAGCCCATCTCCCTATCTATCTCCAGAGACTTGTGCACATAAATGGTGACCCTAATAAAAGGCACAGCAGGGAGAATATAATTTTCAGTATTTTTATTTTAACTTGGAATCTATGCATTTCCTTTAAATATATGTATACTTAGGAATGCCTAATTATTTAGTTTTAAAATAAGCCTTAGAAAGACATTACAATAAATTTGTACAAATAGTCTAATTTTTTTTGTTTTTATGATCACATCTCCAGCTCCCTTGTCATCTGAACATTCCATTATTCTATCCCCTAAAACCATGTTTCTACTAGAGAAAAAAAAAGCTCATCTGGGTCATATAAAATATAATTACCCTAATAGTTACACAATTATGAAATTGTCTCAAGTTCCAAATGCACCCATTCCCTTAAAAATTAATAGTTTTACAGTGAAGATAAACGGTATAATACTATTAGTAGGATGACATTTAAAAGTGTAGTGGAGGTTAAACTGTATCAATATAAAGAAGAACAAGACAAATATTAAAGTTCTTCTCTCTCTGCTTCCAACCCTTTTCCCACCAACTCCCGTGTCCCTTGGATGGAATATAATGCAACAATAGAAGGGAAGGATGGAAATTCATTTGATACTCAGCAGATATGTATTGGGTACCTAGAATGTGCCAGACATTATTCTAGATACTTTCAATATATCACAATGAAATCTAGATTCCTGTACTGCGGTACCTTTTATTCCAGGGGTGAGAACAAGATTCCTGTTCTGCAGTGCCCTCACCCCTATTCAAGGGGAGCTTGGTAGGGGTGTGAGGTAGAGAGAAAGGGTAAATAAACAACTAATCATTAAAACTGATAACTGAGTAAATTAGGCTACAGTATTAAAAAGAGCACATAGGGGATCTCATAGATAATTTAAGTTGTGATCAAGGTGAATGAGTTACCATGTAGGTATCTAGGAATAAGTATTCCAGGTAGAGGCTCTAAAGCAAGAACATGCCTGGCTTGTCCGGATACTCAGCAAGGACAGAGTGCTTGGGATGAAGTGCATAAGAGGAAACATTGTATGGGAGGAGGTCAGAGAGTTAACAGGGGCCAGATCATCAAGCAGTGTTTTTGGCTCTTATAAGGACATAGCCTTTTACTTCATGCAAAACAGGAAGCCACTGGATGACTTTGAGCAGAAGACAGACATATCTGGGTTACATTTTATATCATTATTCTGGTTCTCTTTTAAACATTTATTTATTTATTTATTTATTTTAAATTAAAGGCTCTCTTTGAGAACAGACAATGGAGGAGGCAAGGGTGCAAGCAATTGGGAAACCAGTCAAGAGACTCCAGCTATAATGTAGTAGGTGGTACAGATCTGGATGGCAGTAGTTGAGGTGTTAAGAAGTGGTCAGATGCAGCAAACACTGTGAAGGTGGAATCAGGTGATTTTCTAAAGGAGAGAGAGGTGTCAAGGATGCCAAAATTTTTGGCCTGAGCAACTAGCAAAATGGAGTTGCCATCAACTGAGATGGAAAATCTCTGGGTTGAACGGATTTGTAGGAGAAGGAAAATATTCAGTTTTGGACATACCAAGTTTGAGATGTCTATTAGTTACCAGGGTGTAGATGTCAAGTAGGCAGTTTGTGAACTGGAGAGAGATATTTGGGAATCGTGAGCATTGGAGGAATGGAAATCCGTGCTTCCGGATGAGATCACTAAAGAGTGAATGCAAACTGAGAAGACCAAGGACTGCACCTTGAGGCACTCCAGTATTAAGACATGAGAAAAAGAAGGGAAAACCTAGCAAAGGAAATTGGAAATCATTGGCCAATGAGGTGAAAGGAAAACCAAGAAATGAAGAAAGTATATCCAAAGGAGGAGATGGTGAGCTGCTGAGTCAAATGATTCTAAATCTGCTCATGGAAACCAGAATTTTAAAAGCTAACTATGCGGAAAAAATGGATTCACCCCCCCACTTTGGTCCATATAAATAAAAGAAGAAATTTGAAGTGCTTTTATATATCCAACTTAATGTCATGTCATTGTTTAAAAGCCAAAAAGTTTCACAGGTACACAGAGAAAACAAGCTGCAGGGTCAGGGACCAAGAGCACAGGTCCTATTAATCTTAAGGAAGGGTATTTTAAATTCTGACCTTGATTGTTTGGACAATGTTGATCTCACAACCTCCAACTTATATACATTATCATGTAGTAGAGTGTTTGCTGCACCAAGTTCATGTGTATCATGTTGCAGAGAAAACCGTAAAATATGTTTTAGATATTTGCATGTTTATCTAGGTATTCACTTCAAAAAATTGAAGAGACTTCTTTCAAAAGAAATTCAGTAGGCTACATACCATCTCGTTCCCACAATAGAAGCAGAGATTGGTGATTAATATACTCTATCCTTTGGGGGGAAAAATCATTATGTCAGAAAATGAGTGAGTCAGCAGAGAGCCCACCTAATAGTCTCCTTGACTGAGGAGGAAGAGGAAAACAGTTCTGAGCATGAGAGCCCACATTCTGTTTCTACCAGGTGCTGAAGAAAAGCAAGACAAGGTAAGTTAGTGGGTGGGGCTGGTTTATTAGGTTATACTGAGTACCTGGTGACTGCTGGAAATGTATGCTGTGTGTGGACAAGAGTAACAGAAAAGAGAGTAACAGAGTTGGGTATCAGGAGTCACACTTGGTTTACAGAAAGCCAAGAAGAGACATTTTGTGTGTAAGACACAAAATCTAGAAATGTTCTTTATATGTACTGACAGTTACAAAAGTTGTGGAAAATTAATGAGGTGTTCATGTTTGCAAATCAATGGACTTCTGAACCATGCAAATACAATAGAAAATTTTAGACAAGTCTCTTCAGAACAAAATTATGAAAACAGATATTAGAATCTTTTTCCCTTCCCTTCCCCTTCTCCCTTCCTTTCTTTGCCTTTTCTTCCCTTCTTTTCCTTGCCTTCTTCTCTTCCCTTCCCGTCCCTTCCCTTCTCCCCTCCTCTCCCCTCCCCTCTTTTCCTTTATTTCTTTCCTTCTCTTCCTTCCTTTCTCTACCTTAGAAAATTAAATGCTCTTTTTGATTCTCTTTGTAGTCAAGACTGAAGAGCTGATCCTGCGGAATCACTGTGCTGTGGAATGGGCAGCTTCTCTCCATCTTTCTCTCACCCTGACAGACTGTCTTTTAGGATTTCAGCCTCAGAATCCAAGTATTAGGTATGGCCTACAGTATTCTGAAAAATAATTTTTATCATCAATACGAGACTTTAAAATTTTTCTATTACTAATCATTTTTATAAAATAGAAAAAATCCATCTCAAATCATTTCAGAAAAATAAAATAATTAATAATTTAAAATCATGCATATTTTAATGTTTCTGCTTTATATATTTTGCTATCAAAATTGTACTGGGATCTCAACATTTTCTTGCTGCTAGGAGGTATTCATAGGCACTTAATCATTTATTTAAATAATCTACAAATATGGAAGATAAGCATAAAATACTGAAGTGGTTTTTCTATTTGAAATGTTAATTATTTGTTTTCAAAAACGACAATATATACCAAAGGAAAACTAAATTGGCATATTTTAATTCTACAAAAATGTATATTTAAATTTATAGCAAAATAACAATTATATAATTTAGTAATACCTACAGTATTTAAAATGTGTCATTCTGTATGCATAATCTACTTTTATAAATGTTAAAGAACTATGTGCCAAGCATATATCTAAAACATTTTTGAAATTACTCCTTTCTAGCTGTGACTACACTGATCAAAACAAAACAAAAAAACACAAAAGCTGAAATAGAAAAAAAACACAACCAATACATGTAATCAAGTCCTTTTTTCCCCCTTGTGCTATTTTTAGCTAAAATTTCAGTACAACTGGAACCAAGCAGCAGCTTACTTTCATTTTCACACCAATTGAATGCATGATGAAAAAATCTCATTTTTAAAAACTTTATAGATATATCCTTAATCATCTAATTTTCTTTCGCATTCTAACTTATTAAAAACAGAATATTGAGTGATTTGTTCTCTCCAGCTGAAAACAAAAACAAAATAACTTCATATAATGATGACACAAGTATAGCAGAAGTGGTCTTTATCTTAAAAGATAGTTAAGAAAATAACTGCCCTGAATTCACTAGTATTTCAGAGGGACTTTTTTAAAAACAAATACAATGAAAATTGTCTTTAGAATTTATTGACTAATATAAAACAAACTGGGCTACAAATATACACAAATCATTTAGAATACATTGCTGGTGCTTATTCAGCACCATAAATTCATACAATAGCTGATATTTAGTAGCAGTTCAAACATGGTGTAGTCACAACAGATGTGTCTATATGCTGTACATAAGAGGGCTTGATTTCACCTATTCCATATTTTGACAAATTGGGGAAAATGGGCAGTGGCGGAATCCTGAAACACAAGCTGCCTTAAGATCTAATTGAATTTTTGCTGCCCAACTGAATTGGAAATTTATTCAAGATTTGCAGCAGATATCAGCTATGCAGGATGACAGCTGTGGATGGTGACACATCCATTAAAAATTTGAATTTCTAAAATTCTTCATATTTGTGAAATCAGTGTACTTTATAACTTAAGAATGCATACATGTTTTGCCTCCTCTGAGACTAGATTTAGCATCTGTAAATGAGATGCAAGTAAAATGGTTGCGAGCAGATACGATCATCATGTCTTAAGCAGTGAAACCATGTGTGGGGGAGATAGTATTTTAAGGTTTGCTGAACCAATTCAGAATATGTTCCTAACCTCCCACCAAATTTCTTCAAAGGGTAAAAACAGTTCTGTTTTACTGTAGCTATTTTTTCTCCATACTCTTTTTTCCTTTGTATTAGACTCTTTCTAAGCACCATGGCAAAATCAAATTTATGGATTGTGTTTACTAGAGTTTACAGAGCTCCACTGGGAAGCCTAGAAATCTCTGCTGATTTCCCTGCAGTCTTTGAAACTGCATAACATAGAACCTACCCAATCTTCACAGTAATAGATGGTCTAATTCTCTGTGCAAGCTGTAGGCCAAACCTTACTTTCAACTTCAAGATAATTAAAAGGAAAATGAAAGTGAGTATGTTCCATTAGTTACTACCGAAGAGACTTTGCTTCTCTGAAACCCAGCTTGCCCAATAATGCTCGGATGTTCCTGCGATCATGCTGTTTCTTGGCAGTTTATTTCTGCTGTAGGTCTTAGTGTTTGTATTATTTTAAAGAACTAATTTTATTTAAACACAAAAGTGGTAAGAATTTAAATATTTCTAAAAAATCAATGTACTAATCATAACTTTTTTTTTTTTTTGACACACGATCCTGGCTCACTGCAGCCTCTGCCTCCTGGGCTCAAGCAATTCTCCCACATCAGCCTCCTGAGTAGTTACGATTACAGGTGTGCGCCATCACACCCAGCTAATTTTTGTATTTTTAGTAGAGATGCGGTTTTGCCATCTTGGCCAGGCTGGTCTTGAACTCCTGAACTCAAGTGATCCACCCACCTTGGCCTCCAAAAGTGCTAGGATTACAGTTGTGAGCCACTGTGCCTGGCCCCATAACGTTTAATGAAGATTTTTTTCTTATCGTTCCATTTTCATAACTTTCTGACAGTATTAGTTTATATTAATAATAAGGGGTCCAGGCAACACCACTTATAGAGACATATGATCCTTAGAAAAGCTATATTACATATCTGGGTTTTAGTCTTATTATCTATAAACACAGAAACTAAGACTAGGTCATCTGTAAAGTCCTTTAAAAATCTCTATAATTGTGTTTATTCCATTCACTGCACTTAGAAGATAAATTTAGTAAGTTCTTATGAAATCATGAAAATACATAATTTTTAAGACAATGACATGTCTCCCTTTTAAAAGTCAAAATTGTATCCCTTCAGGTGGCCACTGGACACAACCAAAAGATAAAAATTAAAACTATTTTTAGCTTAATGAAACAACTTATATAATATAGCAGCATTTTAATAAAATATCATATTTCATTTCCATACAGCTGAATATTTTATCCAGAAAATAATATATAGTCCATAGTTTAATGTGAAGAATATTAGGAAGAAAATTGTAATTTGAAGACAAAATTATTGAAAATCCTGTCTAAATATATTATTAGCCTTTATTTTAAAATTTAAAATACAAAAAAAGTATGATACAGTAACACTTAGCAACTTTAACACACATTTTTCAGTTCATTAATTCAAGAAATATTTAAAGAATACTTTGTATATGCCAGGAATACCAAACGAACAAAACCGACAAAGCCCCAGCCTTCATGGGACTTACCTTCTAGAGCATGTGATGGGCATGTTTTGGGCTGGGGAGGAGGAAGTGTAGACAGAAATAAAGAAGCAAACTTATAGACTGTCAGGTACAGGGGATAGGGAAGGCAGAAGGGAGAAGGGTTTGTCTTACTGATAATATTTGAACTGAGACCAATAAGGGGAGCTCTCTGGGGCAGAGGGAACAAAACACTAAAGCAGGAACTTTCTTGGGAGCCATACTGGGGTAAGAGGCAGAATAATAAGAGATAAGAGTGAGTCAGAAAAAGGTGGAATTATATCTGTGTGTGTGTGCATGTGTGTGTGTGTGTGATGAGTGGTTTGGATGTGTAGGGGGCTATCACTCATGAAGGACCTTGAAGGCCACTAGAGGGAGAAGTCATTGGAAGATTCTGAGGAGGGAGATGACACAATTAAATTCATGGTTAACAGAATCACTATGGCTCTTGAACTGGGAATAGATTGTTCAAGACAAGGACTGGGAAATTAGGGAACCAAATAATAAGCATATTGCGATTAAAAAGGTCAGAGGTAGTGACACCTAGTGAATGTGGTGGCAAGTCATTCTTTTCTAGTTATATTTCAAAGGTAGCATTGAGGGAATTTGCTGATGGATTAGATGAAAGTTGAAACAGAAATAGAGGAGTCAAAAGTGACTTTTGATTTTTGACCTGAGCATCTGGAAGGTTGAAGTTGCATTAACTGAGATGGAGAAGACTACAGAAGAGAATGGTTTGAAATAAAGTATCTGTCAATCTAGCCCCATAAATAAGGGATGAGTGCATTACAAATCCAATCATGGTTTTAACTTTTTGTACTGAAGACAATAAACATTTCTGAAAACAAATTGAATGTTAGTCATTGCTTTCTAGCGTTGAGTGTTTTATAGTATTTTATGCCACTTTTTGTTAGGTAATATAATGGCATGTGTTGAAGCCGTCTGAAGATTCTTTAAAAATTCTTTTCTTGCATGAAACTCATGTAGTTTTAGTTTTCTCACTATGACCATAATGACCTTTCACATATTTAAAATGCTGCTAAAATGCTTCAAGTTCAGCTTTGATGGGGTAGCTGTATTTATAAAAATCTGCCATAGACCATTTTCTATATAACATGCATTTTGACAAATCAATAAGTAGAACATATGGTATACATGAGTCCTTGAGAGCTGAAGCTTTTTCAACTTAAGGAATAATGCTGTGCAGAGTCTTTTTGCCTTACTTTAGTCAGGACAAGAGGAAATGGCGGAGAAAAGGAGTGTAAAAATGAAAAATGGGAATTTCACATGAGGCCTCAATGGACTCAAGAGGCTGCTCTGAATTTAAGGCAATGGTTCACTGCCTCTTGGGAGTCATAGCCTTCTTTCCAAGTTTGCTGTGATATATTCCCACCTCCGAAAAAAAAGCTCTGATATTCAACCTTTTGCTTACAATTTTAGGAAATTCACGGATCCCCAGAGAGCTCGTGGTGAGGGGTATCTACACCTTAAGTGCAAAACTGAAATGCTCCAGGTTGTAGATTCTTCCCCAGAGCTGTACTAATAAAAAAATCAAAAGAGGAAAGAATATCAGCTGAAAAAATCATTAAAGATTTTACTGACCATCAGAAAGTGTCCTCAGTTTCATTATAAAGCAGTGTATATGTATGTGTATGTTAGAGACATAGAGAGTTTGTATGTAGTCAAACTTGTTACTCCTTTCTATAAGAGCTTTTTAAGTAAAGATGAGGACCAAAGCAGTGAAATCTTCTGCTCCAGAAAACACTTCCATTTTTCTTCTCAAATTTCTCTTAGCTGCTGAGTGCATTTATAATGAATAACATACATATATAGGGCAACTCTATGAGCATTTGAAATGATGTCAAATACAAAAACTTATAGCAAAAATCTGATTTTTTCCTTTTCATGGCTTTTTCTGCTAATGTATTTTGAACATAAATGGTTTTAAGACAAGAAAAAAAAATGTGAATCTGGCCTAATTATAACTATGCTCCTTGGGTCATAATACATGGCAGACAATATCTAGCATTTAATTATGATTAAAATTTAATGAAGGTGTGTTGAGTTTATTCCCCTGGTGATAAATTGTTAGATATTGGAGCATAGCACTGAAAGGTATTCTTTAACATATCAAATTAAAATGACAGTGGTGACCTAACCAAAATCTTTAAGTGCAATAAAGTTAAAAATTAAATATAAAATTCTCCCTTTCACCTACAATTCTGTACAGCATCAGTGGCATGCAAGTGTCTATAGAGTGAAAAGAAAAGGGATGGTAGAGTTTGTAGAGAGCAAAATTTTGGTTAATAATTGAGTTTCCAACATAAATTCTGGGAGCAAGATTGTTTGGCTTCAGCCTGTGTTAGGAATGATTGCAACCCACTTTGAGTTCTCTTACAGTGATTGAAGTGTTGAGGCTTAGATTCATCTTGTTCCTCTCAATGCTTCACAGAGTTCTTTTTTAATGTACTTTAAGTTGAACTAAAAATTTACCATCTCTTTTTTGAATTCACATTGGTTTGAATGTGATGCTTCTGTTAAGGCTCTATGAATTCAACATCCAATATAATGTTTTTTCTTGTCTAAAACTTAGAACATTTTATAAGATGAATTCACCATTCAGAAATAATTTAATATGTGGCCCTATTGTAGACATAGAAATTAAACATGTTTCTATGAAGGTCCAGTAAAAAGAGTTTATAAAGAACTGATAGTATTTCATAATGAAGATGATTTTATAAGGCATTTACATTCTTTCAATGACCATGACAACAAAAAATAAAATAACCTCTAATTAACCCTGTGACATGAGTGCAATAAAGAATTTCCTTAAAGCAAACACAATTTGTTTTCCAAGTTGTTCTGTTGTTTAATAACAGTTTGCTATTACTTTTATTTTTATGTGCTTCTTTGATCAGGTACAAATTTTAGTAGGGAAATAAGCAAACATTTCTAGAAATGAATTATAAACAATTGTGTTTTAGAATACTAAAAGGATTTTTAAAACTTTCAATTCAGCAAAGTTAATATTTTCCCCCAATTGAAATAATGGAAAAACAAAAGCATAGACACTTTCACGGCTTGGGGGACACGGTCTTCATGTGCCCAAGGTCATGTTCCTCAGCAGCCACTGTTGGGATCTGCTTCCACCACAGTCCTGCATTGTAGGCACCATTTTGTCATCTTCAGAAGGCTCATCGAGACATTGGTTACTGTTAACGTGTCGCAACGTGAGTCTCTGTAAAAGATAACCAATAATCAGTGCAGCTTATTTCATCTTTAGCTTCACTAGCACATCAGATTAAATCTGTTCTTTCAAAAATCCTTTTTTAGTATAATACATGGTGATAGGTTTGTAAAAGGAACTGTGCACAGGTGTTCCTGGATTATTATACAACGTTGACTGTTATGAAGTCATCATTGTCTAGTATACCTTTATTTGCAGATGGTTAAAGAAACTGGCTGACATTTATCAAGCATTGCCAAGAATTCAGGCTCCTTTGCAAAAAGCCCATTTGTGAGCTCTGAGTTCAGTTGAGGACTGCAAATATTAACAAGCTTTTGCAAAAGCTTAGTTTTCTTAGGCATGTGTTATTCAGTAACCATTTGGTAAACATGCAAATAGATGGCACAGCTGTGACCCAAATGAACAAAACTGCTAGAGATGTTCCCATTTCAAAATACTAAACAAGCTATAGTATCTGTGACTGTAAGATATTCATTGTAGAAAATGATTATCAGAGCAAAAAATAATCTGTCTTACTTGATAAAATCTTTACAATATTTTAGTCTGTATTTTTAAGAATCTTAAAAATATACCAAATAAAAACAGGGGCATAATCATATATTTTTAAATGTTATATTTATATTTCAGTTTCATCATAAATTCCAATAATTGTATCATGTTAACCAGTCATTATATATATCTTCTCTTTGGCATTCTTATGTAGATTGGAAATCACAGTTTTGGGCTTTTCAGATATACATTTTAAATCAACATAATTTACACACACTAATTTTATATATGTGTGTGTGTGTGTGTGTGTGTGTGTGTGTGTGTGTGTGTGTGTGTGTATTTCTTCTATCTCATGGGCAATGCCTAGGACCATGTTATATGAAAACTTTTCCAACCAGAAGTGAGGTATTTGAATGTATAAGAGATGATTTGCAAATATATCTTGAAAATAGCACTCTACTTTTTTTGCAAATTACCAAAATTAAAGGTAAACAAAATTTTTTTTTATTTGGCTTATTGAAAATAAGATGAAAATAAATGTAAGGGGTGGGCAACAAATATGGTAGAGAAACAGCAGCCAGACAATTGTAATTTGTTTAGATTAAGACTGAAAAATCCTGGACTCCACTGTTGTAAGAAATAATGGAATGGAGAATAGGTTTGTGGTGGAAGATGCCTTCTAAGAGAAAGCAAGCAGGAAATTAAAAGAGCAAGGCAATTAGAAGCAAAGGAGATTTCAAGATTGAGACCTTTGTTGCTGCTCTTTCAAAACACGGAATCATGTTTTTATTTATACTAAAAAACAAAGAAAGGAATAAATGACCAAAGATAGGAACGAAGATGGTTGATTTATGCATCAACCAGTAGCCAGCTTGAAAAAATAAAGATACAAAACAAATATTTTTTTCTAAGCAGTTTTAGTTAAAAATAAACAAAATTGATTCATTTTTGTTACGTACCTGTGGTCCTTTGTGTATACATTTTTTTTGAAAATATCACTTACCATTGCATACTTCTATTAGATCCCTTTTTAAAAAACAGTATGATTTTTCGTATATCAAGTAAGTCATTGCCCATTAAGCTACCCTAGAAAGCACTGCCATTGTCTTATTGCAACTAATCACGTATCATAGTAGTTGAATTCTTTGATCAGTCTATCAGTTACTTTAGTTCAAAATATATCATAGATTTTGAGATTTTTCTTTAAGGATCATGTTGAATAGATGTTGTCAACTACACAAATGATAATTTTAAAAACACTAGTTATTTTTCTTTCTAAACAACACATAATTTACATGAAGGAATTCACTACAAATCCCACTGCTGCAGAGATAGAGAAACAACTAAATGCTTCTTCTAATGTAGTACAGTAGAAAACCAGACATTTTAGGCTTAGGTAAATTCCTGTCCCTTACTTACTAGCTGTAAACACTCGGGCATGCTTCAAATTATTCTGAGGAGTCATGTTCTTCGTCAGAAAATACTTAGACTTAAAAATGCTTATAAATGTCCTTTTGTTTAAAAAATCTGACTGTCAGTCAACTAACTGTGATCCCTTGGCAACCTCGCAAGGGTAAAAATGTTAATTATGTTTCTAGCTTGCTTATAGTAAAAGTGACCTCTGATTGATAAACTGCATCTGCAACTGATAAACTGCATATATATACTAACAGAGAAGCAAACTTTAGGCTTTTCTAAGTGCAGACTTGTAATTTTGTATGTTTTATTTGATTCCTGGAAGCTAGGCCTATGGAGTTGTTACAGGGAGAGATTATCTTCTGTGAGGATATGGCCAGTAAGCCAGGATGGTTTTGACATCTGCCTGATGTGCATCTCCTTGCACCAGACTGTTACTTGGGGAGAAGCTAACTCCCAGAAGGCTGTAAGAACTGCTAAAGGAACTGCTGCAATTTCTCCCATGGAGAGAAGCATTCTGTGGTCTCTTCTCTAGCACGCTATAGTAGACTTGTGAGAATAAATATTTAGTTAAGCCTAAACCTCTTTGTTGGGCATTGCACATATCAGGTTTAGTTACTTTGAAAGCAAAGTAAGATAACAGACATAAATTGCTTTGTACATAGTTCTCTTTGTGCAAAGGCCTTGACTTTTCCAGCTTTACCAACTCTTACATTTGGAATGTCTTTGGCTTGAATGTAGTTCTAATCAAAACAGTACCTCCTATGTTGTCCCCTGTCCATAACTTCATTCTCAGCTTTGTTACAGGACTTCTGAGCTCAATTGTTTCCTCCACCAACAATCTTTAAGTGGTTCATCTGAACCAGAAAAATGCCCCAATCTCCCTTGTGTTCTCATTGTAAGGTATTGGACAAAGTAAAATATTTGTTGGATAATAAACCCCTTAACACCAAAAGCTAGGACATGTTCTTATTTGCACTCTTTACAAGAATTCCATATCAGTTTGTTGACTTAAACTGAATAATGATTTATCTTATTGCTTACCGAAAAGATAGTCACAAATCATACAAGTGAGAGATAAAAGATACAACTTAAAAAAAAAAATTATTATTTTACTTAGGCAACCACAAATAAATGCTTAGAAATAATTTTCTTCATAAAGGTATTGAAAATCACATCTTAATATTTAATACATTTGCTTAGTGTTTTAATTAAAATAATAATACTTTAGAAAGGATAGGCTATATTTGCATTTAACCAAAGTATCTGAACCAAAAGAAACAAAAATAAATTATTTCAGTGTCCCAGAAACAATCCTTATTTTGGCTGTTTTTTAATTGATTTTTTTCCAGATCCGATGATGCAGAACCTGTTGTCATATAGACATGGCTATAGTTCTCATCAAAAAGAGCTAATATTTCATAATATAGTTCATCAATTATGTTTATGTATATATATATATGCTTACAATAAAAAAAAAACAAAAAATATCTACTCATTAATGATAGACTAAACACAACTTAATATATGCAGTCCCCAAAATTAATGAGTAGCTAAGAAGTAAAAGACAGAGAATTAATTCTATGGAGAAAAAGTATATACAGATTTTTCTCAACCACACTTTAAAGGAGTTTCCAGATTTAAATAACTGAACATAACAAAAATATGAAAATAAATTTAATAAAGTCTGCAACACAAACCTCCAAAAATCATTAGAGAATGTAATCTGTAGAATTCCCAAAAATATTTCTAAAAATTTCCATTCTTGTATAGTTTCTTAGTAGCCATTTTTGCAAAGTGCTATCATTACAGGTTTCCACAGTAGGATGCTGGGAGCCATCAGCTACTTTGTTCACTGAGAGACAAGACTGGGTGATTATATGAAGAAGAGTGTGGGTCTGTGTGACAAAGAAAATAATGAATAATGACAAAGTCAAGTACAAAGACAGTAATAAATCAATCATCCTAGGCAACATACAATTTCTACTGGATAAAGATGGAAGGCACATGTCACAATAATTGCATTCATGGAGCTGTGAGCCACATTTTTTAGATGGTTTTAATATCAACCCTATTAAGGAATAAATGAAGACGAGACTGAGAATATGGAGAGGGGCTTGAGATTAAATGATGAACTATTTCTGGTAAAAAGGTTATTTTAGATATAAAAGATTATATTCTCAGCCATCATCCTAGTAATACAATGCTTTTTAGTACCAGATGAGTTATTTGTGAGTGGATACTCAAAATAGTTGATTAGTCCAACTATGGTCCTTGGCCTCCTCATTCCTTTGGCCTAAAATTAAATAAATATCAGGAACAAATTTGGAAGATGATTTAGCTTTAAGGCTTTACTTTGAGCAGTATGGTACTCATATTGTTCCCACTTGTGTTTTTATAAGGCTAACCTGATTGTGTTTAGAAGGGTTCCACATATACATTGCCATCTTTGCTAGTTGTCAATTAGGAAAGTAGATAATAAAGGTAGGAAAAAGAATATCAACTATTTTTTTTTTTTTGAGACAGAGTTTTGCTCTTGTCGCCCAAGCTGGAGTGTGATGGCATGATCTCAATTCACTGTAACCTCTGCCTCCTGGGTTCAAGTGATTCTCCTCTCTCAGCCTCCCAGCAGCTGGGATTACAGGCATGCACCAGCAAGCCTGGCTAATTTTGTATTTGTAGTAGAAACGGGGTTTCCCAATATTGGTCAGGCTGGTCTCAAACTCCTGACTTCAGGTAATCCAACTGTCTCAGCCTCTCAAACTGCTGGGATTATGGGCATGAGTCACAGCACCTGGCCTGAAGGTAGGTAATAAAGGGAGGAAAAAGAGAATCAACTCTTAACTTGATCTAATTCTCCAAACAATTTTAATTAATTAATTTATCTGTCTGTTTCTTGCTCTCCATCTATTTCCTTCATAGGAACATAAGCTCCAGGAAGCCACAGACTATGGCCACCTACATCCTGAAGCCCAGTGACTGCCCATGAGAGACACAAAAGAAGTCTGTTGATTCAAACACTTAGTGATAGGCCAGTGCAGACAATAAATTCTGTTAAAATTAAGCTGCATCTCCCAGGCAGATTAATAGACACAAATTATTGGATTTATATTTTCAAGGATTTATCTTCTATAGTAAAATAGTACATAATTTGTAAAGATAAAAAAATAACATTTTATTCATAATATTGTTAACTATGTAGTTAATATTAAAACTACAACTATAAATAGCATTGTTAACTATGTAGTTTGATTTTTTACAAATAATAGTTTATATTTTTGTCTTTTTTAACCAAACATGAATTTTCCATCCATACTGTTCAAAATCGCTAGGCTAGATCATCCTCCACCCTCAGTGATTTTGCTTCTTGCAGTGAACTTTTCTTGGAAAATGCCATGTTAACATGAAAATATTAATGTAAATGATTTTAATTTCAATTGTAATTTAAAAGAAAAATAAAAGTTTTATGACACAAAACAAAAACAAAATGATTTTGCTTATCCTCTGGAAGTGTGACTCCAGGGCACGAATACAATATAGAATTTCCATAAAAAACATGACTGTAACATATTTCCCAAAGGTATTTATCACATGAATGGCCATGAAAAAATTGTCAAAGAACTTTCAATCCAGGTACTCCTAAAAAGCGATAACCCAGAAGAAAAATTACGAATTTTGTCCTTATTTAGACAAAAACTATTTTTCATTTAAAAAACACACAAAATCATGCAATGTCTTCATTTGCTTGAAAACAAAGTATAGTTCACTTTTTTCCTGAGTATACTGTTTGAGGAGATAACAATTATTAACATTGTATGCATCTTCTAATAATTTTATCTTACATATGTTTATATAATTGAAGTCATATAACAAAATATTCTTTTATTCATGCTGTGGGCATTTTTTTCTATCATGAAAATAATCTAAAAACATATTATTGAGAAATAAACTATTTCTCTAAAATGAATCTGCCAAAATCCATTTAAGATTTTTATTTGCAGGGAATATCTTTCCAATTTGGAGCTATGGGTAAATAATAAAAATGTATTGTATTTCGGAGATACTTGATCAATATATTGATGTTCAGCGATATTTGTCATTATTTATAATACATTTGTAATATATGGCAAATATCTCTGAACATCAGACATGTTACAAATATATTTATAATATATATAAACATATATAAATAATGGCAAATATCTCTGAACATCAGTGTCTACATCTGTCATTATTTCTTTAGAAATGATTATTAGAAGTGAAATTGCAAGGTAAAAAATATATGACCACTTTAACATATATTAGCAAAGTTCCTTAAAATGTATCTATGCAGTAATTGTTTAATAATAGCAGCAGTAGCCAGCAGCTAACACTTCCTGTGCTTGCTGTATGTCAGGATACTGTATGGGTGTCAGTATCACTGCATCTTCACCAATATTACACGTTGCTGCTAAAAACATTTCTTGCCCTATTGATAGGATAAATAAGAAATGAACACAATAACATATATAAAATGATTTTTATGTATGTATGTTTGTTATTTAAAAACATTTTTTCCATTTTCTTTGGCTATGTTTCTACTATGCTGATAATTCAAGTCTTTGCACATTTTGATGTGTGGTATACTATTTCCTCTTCAAAAAATACAGTAATTAAGTTGTATCTGTTTTTGTTGCAAATGCCTAATTAAGCTAGTTTTGTTTTAGAGGAAGGGTCTCACTATACTGTCCAGGCAGGCTTCGAACTCCTGGGCTCCAGCAATCCTCCCACCTTAGCTTGCCAAGTAGCTGCTACTACAGGCCCATGTCACCTCATCCAGCTATGTTAACTCAGTTTTGAAGACTATGTGACTTCCAGGCTGACATGAAACTTACTGCCAAATATATTTTCCTATGGCTTTATTTAAAATATTGACTAGAAATTAGGATTCTAAACCCTAAGCTAATATTGAGTTTTGTTTACAATATAGTATTACTTTATTGTTCTCCTCTAGAATGTAAAGCCTTGGTATTTCCTACCATGTACAAAATTTTAATCATAAGACTTAAAAATACTAAGAAAAACACTAATGATTCCTTCCTTTAAATATATTTGCATGTTTTGCTAACATAAGATGTGGCATGGAGTATCTTTAAATTTATCCTTCCAAAAGATAAAATTCCTACTTAAGGCCAACTGGAATCAGGCTAAAGAATTTTGGTGACAAAAGAAGAGTCATTAATATTGTAAAATTAGGTCATACCTTGGTATTAAAAAGTATTAAGTAAAAAAATAGATATTTTAATGTACCGACTGCATAGTTGATTTGAGAGCCAATTGCACAGGTCTCAGTTTAAAAGTTGGTATACTAAAAGATTAAAATAAAACCCAATGAATTGTTATTACATGTAATAATATACAAAATGAGGATAAATTTGGACTATTATAGATATTTAATTTCATAGCAAAGGTATTCCCAATAGGATTTCTGTTGATCAAACATAGAATAACAATTATTTAAAACTTAATACAACAAAGTTGTTATTCACAACATTATGATCTCCAGACGAGGTAATATACGCATTTAGTAGAAGAGAAATATTCCAAAATATGAAGTGTAATCATTTAACATATAGGGACTACAATGTGATACTACTGAAATTTCTACTCACTACTTCTAATGAGAAATCACAGCTACAGGTCAACAGGAATATGGAAAAGTAATACCTGTGTAATGCACACAACCTTCACAAGGTAAACTGAGCCACTGTCTTAGGAATGCTACACAGGGGAATGGTTGGGATGCACTTAGAGATCACTTACCTTGAAATTATAATCCCATTTACCTGCTCTCTAATAAAGGTAAATAAAAGAGGGTAGTATGAGTAAAGTCTAAATATTAATCTATTGCATTTTACCTATGGAAAAAAATTCCTTATATTGTGATCCTGGAAATTATTTGATACAGATATATATAGAATTCACAACAAGTATTTTCTAAGTCAACTTGCTCAGTCACATGAAAAATACGTTATTTTTAGCATCATATTTTTCTCCCTTTTTTCTTTGTTGCATAGTGTTTGTTGAACATAAGTGTTCTGATCTAAAATTAGATTCTCACACTGTATATAGCTGCCTAGTTATTCAAAAAGAAATGTAATTATGTGCACATATCATAGGAAAATATTCTAAAATGACTGGAACACAACTGTGATGTTCAAACAGAATACAAGAACACCTGAATAAAATAGAATGAATAGATGACAGAACTTCATAAAAATATTTTTTAAAATGCCTCAGTGAGACGAATTTTTTCTTTTCATTTAATCCTGGCAATAGGGAATTCATGGCACAGAAAAGTTTGTGTAATTTGTTTAAGATTCTAATCCAGATAGGCATCCCACAACTTTGCTAATGATGCCCAGGTTGCCCTCAATTCAAACAGGTTAGGCCACATATAAGATGACAGTGAATTGAATTCATGGTTATTTAAGAACTATTTATTTATGGGTGTGAGAAACTCTACATTTCAAATAAAAGTTGACCAAAGAAGTGCATTTATTACTAACATGTGCTTAGTTTCACTCACAAGGATAAGCAATTATGCATTAATTATATTATGAATATGTATAGCTAAAGTTTGTAAGCAATTGGAGCAAAATGACAAAGTAATTTTATGACTGCCTGTTTTGCTAAATAGACCATATTTATTGTAGAACATCTTTTCCACTATTAAAAAAATGTGAACTTTTATGTTAATAAAACTTGGCACAACAAATAATTGACAATATTTATTTAAATACTGTATATTTAGCTTATTGTATCATAACCATTGAAAGAATCTAATTATTTCTAGTTTTTCAATAACATTGAGAGGCAATGCAGTATAGTAGAAAAATTGCTGGATTTACTGCCAGAATTTGGCTGTGCAAACTTAAATGAGGCATTTACCCTATGCTTCAGTTTAATAATGTGAAAAATAGAATAATATCTGTCTTATAAGACTATTGTAAGAATTGCATGAGAAAATGGATAAATATATGATGAACTTTATTCCCTTCTCTTTTTCCCCACTAGCTAAGAAGTAAACAAAACCAAAACGGCTAATTAGCTTCCATGTTTTGAGGCTTCATGAGACTGTTTCCATTTTTCTCTGGATATTCCAACAATTCTTCTCCTATTTATGACTTGCTTTTCTAAAATTAAAAAAGGACTATGGGAGATAAGGTGATGGAATATTTCAGCTGTTCACATGGTGAGATTCACAATTGTACTGATAGCTAGCTTGCTTTGAATACTTTATTAGGACCTGAATCCTAGCTCTGCCGCCAGTGGTGTAATCTTTGTGGTATAGTTCCTCCAGATCAAAGCTGAAAGGAGAGAACTTTAAGGTACATTTCAGTTCTGTAATTCTGTGAACTCCAACAATTTTTATTCTGCCTTGAACTGTACCACCTTAGAGATTTTTCAAAGAATAATTTTGTCCTTGCTAGCAAAAGATTAAAAAGTTGAGTTAAAGTAGTAAGCTGTGCTCACACAGGTTGGAATATGAGAAGAATAGAGCAATTATTCCTCTTTCTCATCTCAATATCTCTTATCCTTTTGCTCTCTTTCCCTCTCTCTGCTCCCCTCTGGAGTCCTTGCCATTTTCCAAATTATATTCATACCTTTTCCTAAATTTGTAATATTCTTTAATTAGTGTATAAAAAGACTATAGAAGACACATCGATATTTGACCCTGTCCTTTTTAAATGTAAATATGTATACAAATGATCAGGGATTTTGTTAAAATACAGACTTGGATTCAGTGTGTTTAGCATGGTTTCACATCCTGCATTTCTAACAAGTTCCCAGGTGATGGTACTAGTCCTAGAATCACTCTTTGGTTAGCAAGGGGTAGAACCCTTCTGTGAATGAAAGAAACCATAAATGTAAGACTTAAAAGCATACTCATGTTATATTTCAATTTTGTTAAAAAGAATATCTTTCTTATGACCTTCTCACAAATATAATTACATTTCAAAGCTAAAATTTCCAGAAAGGCAATGTATTATTCCTATAATTGCTCTATTTTCATGTCATTTTTTAAGATTGACTTATAATTTTTTAAATTTGGCAAAGTGTTGTCATTAGACAATGTGAATATCACTAGTTAATCTTGAAAACACAAACATATAAGATAATTAAGCTACGTAATTCATATAATCTAATTATTTAAAATAAAAATTTTTCAATATTTATGGCATTTTGTAAGCTTTGTGTGTGTTCCAAAATCAAAGTAAACATGACACAAAATGTTACAGTGCACTGAAATACTACAACTAGTCACCCAAAAGAGTAAATTTACAGCAATCATTTATTTATCTTAGGTGAAGCTACCTGTTTTCTTTTTTTCACATTTTACTTAAAATTCTTTAGTATTCAATAGCATTGCTACTAGCTGACAGGAAATATAAACAAAAATATATACCTAATTGCTAAGATAGTTATTTGAGAAATGAAAGGATTTGAGTTATGACATTGTTCACTCAAGAGTTATGGAAAAATTTAAATTAAAAGCAGTATTCTAAAATTCAATACTGTTTCATTTTATAAAATTGCATACAATCATTCCCCTTTCTTAATAAATATATTCTAGATTTTCTTATTTTTAACATAAGCTCAATAGAGTCTCAGGTTCCTGATAGAAACTAAACAGTAACAAAAAGAAGAAGAAGAAGTTTCATTTAAAAATAAATATCACTTGTAGGATTTCTACTGTATCTGTACATTTAATTGTACTTTTCCTCATAGAAGAGATAGAGTGCTGATGAAGGGTCCAGATTTACCTACATGTATTTTTCATAAGCACTGTTTTCTGTAGGCTCAACATAAAGGATGGGTCCAATAAATAATAGTTGAAGAGAAAAAAATTGGTGGTCAGATAAAGTAAGTAAGATATAGAGAAGGCAACAGCATCTTAGTAGAGCACATTTGTACAACATAGAAAGGATTCTCAGTGTTTGTCCTCAATTATGGCCATGAAGAAGATTTTGTGTACTAAGATCCTGATAACCCAAGTTTTAGGTCCCAAATTAACCCTACATAACCAGTTTCAAATCCTATGAGAATTCAGTAAGTTTTCCTAATATTCAGCTTAAGAAAGTACAGAATCATGCAAATAATTTAAATGATATTCAAAATAAAAAACCTTGTTAAAATATCAATAATACCAGAAACTCTGTAGATTGGTTTTTAAAATGTTATATTGTAGAATATTTTAGGCTTGCATGGAATACTGCATCTGTGAGACTCATTTATCTCTATTGTAGAATTTATCTTTTAAGAATGAAGTTTAGTTCTCCATTTAAATAAATCACCTACTAATTAATAGTGTGGGAAATGTAACACAGATGACCAATTCATTTTGTTAATCAAAAAAGTAAACTGAAAGAAATGAAGCTGTTTTCAAGAGTAAGCTTCCTTATGCAAAGGAAAATATTTCTTTTTTATTAGCTCCATCTGATGGCTGATCTGGTTTTTACACACTGTCTGGAAATAAATTTCCAACAGTAATTTTGTTTTCTCTCCCTCTCCTCTGACAGAAAGATGTGCTATACTGAGAAGAGGCTACTCAGCTCATTATGTGACTAATTAGTTTATTGAATTCTGTGAAATATTTACAATTGTAAACAGTAAAGAAATCTTGTTAATTTTGTCAGATATTGTACCTTCCAGTTGAGAAACAAAAATGTCAGAGATTAGTGTTGTAAAATTTGAAATTTAAAAATATGGACATATTGTCAATATTATCCCATATGCACATCTTCATATAAACCTCTCAGATAAGCTTGGTTTGCCCCTTGCCTAATTTATGCTTGGCATGTACATGGAGATAACAAACTATCATACGCAAAACTGATTTTGTTGTCTTCATGTTTTACATTAATGGACCAATTTGGCAAAACCTGTTTATATGATATGCCATCCTAATATTATTAGGTATGAACCTGCATGCTTGAAAATCTAATTCTGCCAGTGCAGATAAAAAAACAGCTTAAGATTTAAATGATGAATGTTGAAATATATAACTGAGCTTAAGCATCAAATAATAAGTAAATTAAGGAAAATACTCTACCTCAGCATCATATTCCCATAACTGATTTCCTCTCATATGGTGGCATTTTAACATGATTACAGGTCCATTGAGTCTAGAAACATCCAAGCACAAGTCATCGGTTCGAATTTCTTTATCAGCAGTGTAAGAAAATACCTGAAAATATAAAATTCAGCTAATAAAATAATATGTACGTTTTATAATGTCATAGTTTAAAAGTTTAGTATAGCAGATCTATCCATGGAAGCTTTCATATCAGATAAACTTGTGTTTTCAATTACTGGTGTATCATCTTAAGAAAGCTAGTTCATCTCTTTGAGTCTTTTTCCTCAATTGAAAAATAGGGACAATGTCATCTGTTTTATGATGTTTTGGTGAGGCCTCAATTTAACAAAATAAACTATTAAATTTTCATTATTTGCTGGCATTGTATTTCATGCATGATACTTGCACTATAAAGCTCACAACAGGTTAAACAAAATAAAGTTTGCCAACTGTATAAAGCTCAATAAACGGCAGTTTCTGTTTCTACCATCTTATGACCAGTTCTCCAAATCTACAATGTCATTTTTCATATAAAATTTTAAATCTTCCTTCTGATAACATAAGTATGTCTTGTAAATTGTATTAAATATTGTCAGTGAGCTTCTGAACGGTGTAAAATTATCTTCTCTAGAGACCTCATTAAAGGTAGGCTCTATACTTATCTCTCGAATATGGTTTGCCTACGCTTGACTACATCAATTATTCTCAAAATATCCAAGAATGTCATTGTGGATTATAGACTCTTTGTTAGATAATTCAATTGAACTATAATAATCTTTATTATTTTGTTCCTGGTGTGAATAATTTATTTATAACATTGATTATTAAAGTTTCATGAGGGTTATTAAGCACGTAATTATAGAATGTGTTTGCTTCTTAAGTGTTGTTCAGTATTCTCTGGGTTTTTCTTTCTCCTTGCAATGTCAAGAGAGTACATAATGAGAAAGGCCATGTAAGGGTCTTTTGTTTCCCAAAGATATCTCATGAAATCTGAGGAAATCAGCTTTACAAATAACATAAACTCTGGAGCTTGTAAGCTGAATGAGTTAGCCTTGGAAGAGTTGCCTCTGCAGTACTGCTACTCAGGACTTCTATGAAAATCACAAGCAGTGGTGAGAGGAAGTGGCAAAGTCAATGAAAGAACACCAATACACTCTTCAGCAAACCTCTTAAAAAGAAATTATTAAGGGCTGGGTCAGTGGCTTACATCTGTAATCCCAATACTTTGGCAGGCTAAGGTGAGAGGACTGTTTGAGCCAGGAGTTTAAGACCAGCCTGGGAAACATACTGAGATCTCATCTCTACAAACAAATTTAGAAATAAAATTGTCCAAGCATGGTGGTACACGCCTGTTGTCCCCACTACTTGGGAGGCTGAGGTGGGAGAGGCTGAGTTAGGCAGACTGCTTAAGCCATGATCACACCATTGCACTCCGGTCTGGGTGACAGAGCAAGACCTGGTCTCAAAAAAAAAAAAAAAAAAGAAAAGAAAAGAAAAGAAAATTCTTCACAAAGGTTATACATTTATTCAACAACATACAAATTTGAAAAATATGTGAAGTACATTTAATGAATTATGTAAAATACATCACAGACTTCATGTATTCAATTCAGAAATAAATTTTCTATCTTCATTACTTTTTCACGTTCATACTTTTTAATGAAGAACATCTGGCTACCAAAAGAAAAATAAAAACCCATTAAACAGAAATATTTATATCCTCCCCAAACAGTATTATTTTAAACACAATGACAAACTTATTTAATTACATAAGTGAGTATGGTAATGAGTCTTAAGCTGAGAGAGAGAAATGTCTTTTGTTCATTATAGGATTATTTCAATACTGAAGGATAGTCTTCCACATTAAAATTGCTTCATTTTAATGTGTACAAATGCCAGTGTAAAAGGAGACATCATAACATCCATTTCAGCCTTTATATTCTATAGTAGTGGCTCAGGCCACTCTTATACAGTTTATTCTTCTCGAGTCTCTTAAGATAGTTTGGAAACAGTAGCGGTTGAAAGTTTTGGAGAGCTGTCTACCACATCCTTTGATCCTCAATTTCTAATGTAGATTCATTTTGTGGTCATTACAGATATATTAAGTAATTTACATTTAAGAAAGATGTATTTGTAGAATAGTTTCTGTACTTATATCTGTATATAAATTTTATGTCTGCTAAATTAACTTTTTTTTGGCCTTTGTACTTGAATAAATTTAATGGATGTTAAGTATTTGGCTCATGAGCAATTTTTAAAAAACTGTCTGTAGCTAACACTTCCTTATTTTTCTTGCATTAATGTAAAATCAGGATTAATTAGCTTGTTGTACCTGGGAAATCATCTCATTTTTATACTAGTTTCTAGGATGTTTTTTTACTCTTTATAATAATAAAAAGTCAGTGTATGTCAGTATACATATCCTTCTTATCTGGAAACCATTAGGTTTGATATTAATTATTTATCATTATATCCATTAGTTTTTTTTAACCCATAATTGTCATTATTTTTCATATCTACTACTGAAAAAGGTTCATGGAATTCACTTTGGGTATACTGAAAACATTGTATGTGGAATACTTTGCAGAGACTCTGGCACACAGACAAAATTCAGTAGCTGATATTTAGAATTATTATTCTCAATCTTGGAGTTAATCCCAAGTTGTGAATCTACCCAATACTGCCAAGAAATTTTAGCATAGGAGTATAGCAATTTTTGCTCTTGCCTGTCTGTGCTGACCCCTTGGCCACTGCACAGTCCTAAGGGAGACGTTATAATACCTGCTGACAGATGTTCCTAATAATTTCAGCATTGAATTATGACCCTCTAGATTCACTACTTATGGGTTCCTTTGTGACTTTGGGGACAATCTCCAAATCTCATGCTCGATATCCTGGGAAGTAGCTATTCCTTATGGCTGTTGCTTGTTTTTCTGTCTTACTACTCCACAGACTCTCTCAGTTAGTATGTTTAAGGCCCAACCTGTCCTCTTGCTGTGATTGAAACCATTAAGCCTGACTATAATGTGATTTAAAATATTTCAAACCTTAACACCAATGAAGCACTTTAAACTGTCACACATGTTGATAACTACAATATACAAGATTGATTCATTCATTAGTAAAATTTCATTGTACATTATCTTAAAAAATGGAAACTATTCTTCCTTTTCTAATTATCACCCAAATTGCTTTATCATCAGTTACCAATACTTAGTAAAGCAGAACTGAGTTACATGAAGCATAGATTTAGCATATGTTTCCATTTGTTCCAGTGCCAGACTGAGTTTAATGACAATTAATTGGTTCAACGTCTAATCACTTTAATTAAGCTAAGGTGGCTAGGAGCAGGGAAAAACAATCAATCTCTGTGGCTTTCCTTCCATTTTAAAAGAGGAAACAGGGAGGAAGTTAACATTAATTGGGCACTAACTTTGTTAAAAAAGTGTGTTCTATGCTTCATACATATTACGTTAAGTAAATGTGCTCTATTACTTTATTGTGCAATTACATTTCTATGAATGTATACCAACTTATGTATTGCAAAACATAAGTAGAACTCTCTGCATGAATCCTATGGATTTAATAACTTAGTGATTTTTTTATATATATTTTGTTGTGTTTTAGGTTTTGGGGTACATGTGAAGAACATGCAAGATTGTACCTGCAATGATTTTAAAATTCTGTGTTTCACAGTTACTGTCTAAACTAAAATTATGAGCTATCTAGTATCGCAAACATTCTTCCGTAGTCCTTCAGTCAAGCTAGGTCTACCAACAACCACTACATTGGCCATTTTTACTCATCTCTTTTAATCTCAACTATAAAACGGTGATAATCATACAGGTGATAAAGTCTATGCTCCATTTTGTGGACCTTGTTGATTATTATGCCTTTCAAAATTAACCACTGTAGTAACTCACTGTTTATTGTTTACTGTTGTATTAGTTCACTGGGGCTGCCATAACAAAGTACTATGGACTGGGTGGCCTAAGCAATAGAAGCTTATTTCCTGACAGGTATGGAGGCTGGATGTCCAAGATCAAGATATTGGTAGGGTTGGTTTCTACTGAGGACACTCTCTTTGGCTTGCAAGAGGGATCTTCTCCATGTGTCTTCACACGGTCTTCCTTCTCTGTTTGCATGTGCCCTAATCTCCTCTTTTAATAAAGACATCAGTTACACTGGATTAGGGTACCCTAATGATGCCATTTTAACGTTACCTCCTTAAAGACTCATCTCTAATACAGTTACATTCTAAGGAACTGGTAGTTAAGACTTCAACATACGAATTTCTTGATGAACACAATTCAAGCCACAACACTATTAACCCTTTATAATGTATTGGAGTATTTAACATATCTTTCCTTATTCCTAAGTGAAAAACATGATGTGCACGATTTTTTTGGCTAACTTGTTTAGGTCACCTTGGGGTCAATTTTAAAATTAGAATGTACTGTTTAGTTTTACTAATCAAAACTCTAAATGTAATGCAATATCAAATCTTTCCCCCTTCTCCACATTGGACCTGATATGTTGGCAGCCTGCAGAGGAAAAGCCTTTTTCTGTTTTACATCTTAAGCTTCTTTTTTTTCCTTACTGCTCCTGCCCACTCCCAAATTCACCCAGTCTGCTAATCAGTTTTTTTTTTTTTTCTAATTATTCTTCCCGAGTGGCAAAGCTGTAAGAGAGATCCTACTTGAACTGTTTTGTATAACTCCCTGTTCTCCGGCCTGCCAGAGATTTAAAGCTCCCTGTCCTGAGACCATTTGAGGTTTCTTAGAGATTCCCATTAAGTGAAGTGCAAAGGAAAAAGACAATGTATATTTTATAAGTGAGCCACTTTTTGTGAAAACTCTTGGAGGCAGGCTAACATTAGGCAGCATAGTCAGTTCCCTGAATTCAGTTGTCACAGGCCAGCCTTATCATTTGTGAGTCAGGTCACAGCCTACCATATTCTCAAGTACTAGAAGCATATAGCAAGCTCTTGAAATGGCAACCTACATAATTTGCAGGCCTCAGTGCAAAATAAAAATGCAGAACTTATTTTTATAAAATTATCAAGAATTCCAAAATTGTAGGGCTCTATGTGATTGCATGGGTTGCACAGTCAAGAACTGTCCCTGCCTTGAATCATCCTCTTACTGGAAGCTAGAATCCCAGCCCATCTCCTCTAGAGGGAGGGCAACTTTTCTTTCTAGGCAAAATCTTACAAACTTCTCCATATTCTGATACCTTCCATTATGGGTTGAACTGTGATATATAGAAGTCCTAACCACCAGTACCACAGAAGGTGTACACTTATGGACACAGTCCACATGATGAAGTAGGATGGGATGGGCCCTTAATCTAAAAGGACTGGTGTCCTTATAAGAGAATAGAGACAGAGAAAAGACAGCCATGTGATGACGGAAGTAGAGACTGGAGTGATGCATCTACAAGCCTTGGGACAACAAGGACTGTTGGTAAACACTGAAGCTAGAAGAGGAAAAAGATGACTGTTTCAGATGGAGCATGGCAATTCTGACACCTTGATTTTAGACTTCTAGCCTCCTTAGAACTGTAAGAAAATAAATTTCTATAATTTTAAGCAAACTAACTCACGATAATTTGATACAACAGCTGAAGAAACTAGCATATCTCCTTTTCCTCCTCATGCTGGTTGAAACATCTAAAGTCACGAAATCAGATTTCCAAAGTATCTTTGCAAATTTTGCACAGGAAAATCTGATTTTAGATTGTCATTGCAAATTTTGCATAGGGAAGTCTGATTTTAGATTTCACATTTATTGTATCTTGGTGTCTGGGCTGAAATTTTAACATCCAGTTTAGTTACAATTTTCAATACCATAAACTCAACCATTTTCATAATAATTTTCTATTTAGCTATGTCTTCACAAAGGTGTTTTATAATGTGACTAGGTGATTTACCTGATTTTATGTATACTTTGTTGAGGTCATATTGATTTCTGTCTTTGAATTTATGTTGTAATCAAATGAGTACTACCTATAATGAATGATACTGTAAATAAAGCCTATTCAAATCTCAATTCCTTTTAATCTTTCATAAATGGTGTATTAGTCCGTTTTTACACTGCTATAAGGACATACCCAAGACTGGGTAATTTATAAAGTAAAGAGGTTTAATGGAATCACAGTTCTACATGGCTGGGGAGGCTCACAATTTTGGTGAAAGGCTAAGGAGAAGCAAAAGCACATCTTACATGGTGGCAGGCAAGAGAGCATGGGCAGGGAAACTGCCCTTTATAAAACCATCAGATTGCATGAGACTTATTCACTATCACAAGAACAGCATAGGAAAAACCCACTTCCATGATTCAATCAGTCTCTCACTAGGTCCCTTCCATGACACATGAGGATTATGGAAGCTACAATTCAAGATGAGATTTTGTGGAGACACAGCCAAACCATATCAGATGGTAAGCATTCTTTATTATTCACATACGTGTATGGTTTGTTTTGGATTTTTCTTTTTACGGAGAATGTCTAAAGACATTTTGTGATTCTTCAAATACCTAAAACAACATCTAAATAATGTCAAGGACTTCTGTGAGAAGGTTCTAAAATATTCTGTTAAATTTTAAATAATGAAAGATTAGGTGTTCACATTTTTTTTTTTTTACTAATTATATCATGCTTAAAATCCTAATGTATGTATAGTTACTTCTTTTAAAATACTCTTCTTTCATGACCCTTTAGAAAAACAACAAGCAAACGTCTGCTCAAATTTCTAGCATGAGCCTCTGCTAATGAAACCTTGTTCCAGCAGCACAAGTTACAAAGCAAGGAAGCAAAACATTGCTATATTATTGGGACCTGGACCCTGTCTCTCTGCAAAGGGCTCAAGAATTAAACATCCTTTACTTGCTCTATCTTGCCACAACATTTCTTTCTTTCCTTTTATTAATCCAGAGTAAGAGGTGTGTGTGTGTGTGCATGTGTACATAAATATGTATACACAGGCATACCTCAGAGATACCGTGGGTTCAGTTTCAGATCACTACAATAAAACATGTATCACATTTAAAGCAAACCACATGAATTTTTTGGTTTCCTTATGCATATATGTTTACACTACATGGTAACCATATCAAGTGTGAAATAGCATTGTGTCTCAAAAAAAATTCATTAACAATGTTTTATTATTAAAAATGCTAACAATTATCCTAGCTGTTGGTGAGTGGTAATCTTTCTGCTGCAGGAGGGTCTTCCCTCAATGTTGATGGCTGCTGACTGACTAGAGTGATGACTGATGAAAGTTGGGTGGATGTAGTAATTTAAAAAACAGTACGACAACAGTGAAGTTTATCACATCAATCAACTCTTTCACTGAAGATTTTTCTGCTGTTTCATAGCATTTTACCCACAGAACTTCTTCCAAAATTGGAATTAATCCTCTCAAAACCTGCCACTGCTTTGTCAGTCTGAGTTTATGTAAAATTCTAAATACTTCGTTGTCATTTCAACAGTGTTCACGGCATCTTCAACAGTAGATTCTGTCTCAGGAAAACACTTTCTTTGATCATTAATAGGAAGCAATGCTTATTGACTAAAGTTTTAGCAAGAGATTGCAGTAATTCAGTCGCATCTTCAGGCTCCACTCTTAATTCTAGTTCTCCTATTTCTCCCACATCTGCAAATACTTCCTCCACTGATGTCTTGAACCCATCGAAGTCATCTAAGAGGGTTGGAATTAATTTTTTCCAAACTCCTGTTTTTGTTATTTTGACCTCCTCCCATGAATCACAAATGTTCTTTAGGGCATCTAGAATTGTGAATCTTTTCCATAAAGTTTTCAATTTACTTTGCCCAGATCTATTACAGGCATCACTATGGCAGTTAGAGCCTTACAAAATGTATTTTTTAAATAGTAAGACTTGAAAGTTGAACTTACTCCTTAATCCATGGTCTGCAGAGTGAATACTGTGTTAGCAGACATGAAAATATTAATCTCCTTGTACATCTCCATCAGATCTCTTGGGGGACTGAGTAAATTATCAGTGAGCAGTAATATTTTAAAAGGAATCTTTCTTCTGAGAAACAGGTCTTAACAGTGGGCTTAAAATATTTAGCACACCATGTTGTAAACAGATGTGCTGTAATCCAGGCCTTGTCGTTCCATTTATAGGCACAGGCAGAGTAGATGCAGCATAATTCTTAAGGGTCCTAGAAGTTTTGGAATGGTAAATGAACATTGGTTTTTGTCTTAAAAGATGCTAGCTACATTTTTCTTACGAGAATCAGCCTGTCTTTTGAAGCCTTAAAGCCAGGCATTGACTTCTCTTTTCTAGCTATGGAAGTCCCAGATGGCAACTTCTTCCAATAAGGTGCTGTTTCATCTACATTGAAAATCTGTTGTTTACTGTATTCACATTTATCAATGATCTTAGCTGGATCTTCTGGATAACTTGCTGCAACTTCTCCCTCATAACCCGCTACTTCACCTTGCACTTTTACGTTATCGAAAGAGCTTCTTTTCCTTAAAACTCATAAACCAACCTCTGCTACCTTCAAAGTTTTCTTCTGAAGCTTTCTCACCTGTCATAGAATTCAGGTGTTAGGGCTCTGCTGTGGATGAGGCCTTGGTATAAAGGCATGTTACAGCTTGTTTGGTCTTCTATCCAAAAGTAATAAGGCTGTTTGCTCTCTTTTCATTTATGTGTTTACTAGAGTAACACTTTTAATTTCCTTCAATATTTTTTCCTTTGCCTTTACTATTTTGCCAACTGTTTGGTGCAAGATGCCTACTTTTTGGCCTATCTTGGCTTCTGACATACCTTCCTCACTAAGCTTAATCTTGTATAGCTTTTGATTTAAAGTGAAAAACGTGATTTTTCCTTTCACTTGAACACACAGATACCAATGTAGGCCTAATTTCAATATTATAGAACTGGCCTAATTATATTATTTTATATATTATATTATTTATACATTATTGTATACGTTATAATATTATATAACTGGCCTAATTTCAATATTATTGTGTTTTAGGAACAGGAAGGCCTGAGACCCAAGAGATAGAGAATGGCCAGTCTATGGAGCAGTCAGAACACACACAACATTCATCAGTGAAGTTCGCTGTTGTTACATGGGTACAGTTCATAGCACTTGAAACAATTTTAACAGTCACATTAAAAAAATCACTGATCATGGCTCACCATAACAGATAAAATGATGATGAAAAAGTTTAACATACTGGGAGAATTAGCAACGTATGACACAAAGGCAAAGTGAGCACATGCTGTTGAAAAAATGGTGCCAATAGACATGCTCCATGCAGGGTTGCCACAAACATATGTTAAAATGTGCAATATATGTGAAGTACAATAAAGCAAAGAGTAATAAAACAATGTATGCCTAGATACATATACATGTATTCATTTTCATTTTCATTTAGGTATAGTTTACAAATAAATGTATATTTGAATTCAAAATGTCTACATGTATATTTAATCCAGCTTTATCATATAGGTTTTGATTTTCCTACACTTAGTTTTAAATTATAAAATACTTTTCTTGTTTGAATTAATCAAGACAGTATTTACTATAAAGATTCACAGTTTGATATATCAAATTATGCCAACTGCTTCACTTTCTAAACGATACTAAAGCCAAAGAAGTTACAGGATTCACCCAGCATATAGTGGTTTAGTGTCAGAGGTCTCTCTAAACCTGAAGTTCTATTATTTGCCACTTTTCTTCCATGTGCTTAAACTTGTCTTTACACACCCATCATTTGGTCATTTGGGACCTTTGCATCCTCTGGAAGATCTCTTTAGGTATTTGGAATGCAGTCAATTTGAAAATATGTCAACAAAAATCCAGAAATATAACTTATAAGAAAATAAACTTGTCATAATGGTTTTCTCTCATTTATAAAAATAACCCACAACAATTTGTATTGAAATCAGGGAAAACTGTTTAGCAACACAAATTATACCTTTAGCAATGTGAATTCTTTTTAAAAATATGATCTTCCTCCATATGTCACACCATCCTGAAGTCAGCATGGATAATTCATAGATGGAATTGAATTCATCAGTGGAGCTGCCGAGTTTATTCGCAGACAGTACCTTTTCTATGCCTGACTTGATTCCAGGTTTCATCTGTAAGATGTTAGCTAAACGGTTTGTGCAGAGGGTCAGGAGGAATAAGTAGCTTCTAGCTATATACTCTTAACTTACTCTTACATATCTAGATGATATCACTTATTTTTTACAGCTTTAATGCTCTAAAATTCTGTAACTACAAACAGGATGCAGGTATGCATCTTACGTTCAATATTCTCATTCTCTCCTCAACATCATCTGTAAAGCATTACCTATTTTTGCTTTCACCTCAATATGATATATAACCTCAATATAACAACGTGATGTTTTTTAATTTGCACTCATCAAGTCATCTTATTCTTCCATCCCTGACCTGGTATGTGGTGATTACATCACTAGGACTATCCTTCCCACTCCACCTTTCCGAGCAAAACGCTAGTCTCCTTAAAGTCTTCATACATTCCTCACTTTTCTCATTTAGCACTCTGTTACCATTTTTACCCAGATAGCGTATCTGCCACTGTACTGCAGGTAGGTATCATCTTTAAATATATTTGGAATTGGATAATACTGGAACAATGAGCTCTGGAAGATAACAGAAACCTAAGTTTGAGAGCCATGACTCAGGACCAGAGTTACTGGGAGGCTTTGTCCAAATCTTGGATTCCTCATCTGAGAAAAGGGATAAATATATGCCTCTTCTTTCATAGGTTATTTTACAGACTGAATAAGGCAAATTCATGTAAGCTCCAAACAAAGCATTTGCCACAAGTAATATCTAAATATTAGTGATTATCTGTGCAATATTCGTGCATAAAATCTGTATTTGATTATATTCTATCTCAACTTTTCTATTGGTTCTTAACGTTCTTTTTAAAAAATCTTGTGGACTCAGTAACAATGCTAAGGATATATTTTGAATCCCTATAGAAACTGTTCCAGTAGGAGAATAGTGTCCAATAATTAAAACTTGAAATGAAAACAATTTGTCTTTGAAATTCCCTAGTCTTTATGGAAAACAGAGCAAGAGTGCAAGATAATATAATAAGCAATATGCAGTAATATATAACAAAATGTGACTGACATTTCTATTTTCCACTTCGTTGTTAAATCTTCCCATTTTAAACCTTACCAATGTTAAACTTTATGTACTTTTAATCCTTGACTCTGCTCTGAAGGGTTTTTAAGGAAGTCTACAATTTGGGAAATCTAATTTATAAACATTATGCTGCAGATACTTTTATATTTTACTATTTCAGTGAAGGATATAAATTGCAAATTTAAGCTCAGTTGGGAATCCCTTCCAAAATATATCCCATGAGTTATACTTGAATGTACAGATGTTGCTTTTTATGTGACTGATGTACAATTTGCAAATGACCCAAGGTTTCTGTCCCCTGGTATACATGCCTTATATAGCTTCCTTAAGTGTGGGACAGACTATGACCATGACAGGACGGTCATTTCAAGATCATATTATGTAATATTAGAAAGATATTAGATACAACCTTGGGTTAGCAACTGAAGAGGGATTCTCCTGCTGGCCTGAGGATGAGAACTGCCATGATTTGGAGATAGCTACATGGCACGTAACTGAGGGCAGCCTCTAGCTACTGGCAGAGAGCAACTCTGGCCAAGAGCCAGACAACAAAGATAGGAAGTCAGTCTTACAGCTGCAAGGAACTGAATTTTGCCATTAACCAGGAAGGTTGGAAGAGGAATCCCCTGAGGCTCAACTGAGATCACAGCTCTGGCCAACACCTGAGTTTCAGCTGTGTGAGACCCTGAGCAGAGAACTCAGCCACACTGTGCCTGAATTCCTCTTATAAACTGTGAGATAATTTTGTATTGTTTTAAGCCACTAAACTTGTAGTAATTTGTTATGAAACAATAGAAAACTAGTATGGGACCATCAGGAAAAAGGAAACATGCAAAAACTAGAATTGTTCTCACCAAATGGAACACCATCTCCCATGACCCATCTCTATCATTCTTTTACTCAGCTATTCAATCATCTGTTTATTCAACAGATACTTTTGTGTGTGTTGAATGTGTCCAGTTTTATCCAAATTACACATGACCTTCATGGACTGCTGAATTCAGTACACATACATCTAACCGAGTGCTATCATTCCTGTAAGAACTTTTCCCACTATACTAACCTCATTTGAACTCAGTTCTTTTTGTAATGGTCTTCTAGCAACTTATCTCTCTCTTAATGGCATATTTTCACCTATGTTTCTTCAATTGTATCATTTCTTAAATATTTATTCTGTGAAGAACTGGCTCTTGAACATATATTTTAAGGGAAGAACACTGGCTCCAAATGAAATATTCTTCTTTAGCCATTGGCCACATACATACATAGTTTCCATTTATGCCTGTCTCATTAGTTGGTACCATTGTGCAGCAAGGTATCTGGTCTTTGAGGTTCTTACTGATCTAAGCCTGTGAGCATAAAACAGACATAACAACAATAATATATATCATTCACATGGTACCTATATAAACTATTATATTTATTTTAGTATTTAATAGCTGAAAATTAATGGCAAAAGACTTTTTGCTATCCCATCTGAATGTCTTTTACAGGTGTTTTTGTAACATTGCATATAATTTTAAAAGTTTTCACTTATATCATTAGACACTTCCTAAAACTCTGGTATATAATATACTATACCAGATATATTCAGGCATATAATTAGATAAAATTATTAAATATATAAAAAGTCTGAAAAGGCAAATTATAATGTTATAAATGGCAAAATGATATACTTATGTATTGATTACAACTCCCTATCTGTAAAGGGAAAGTACTCTCCACTAGACACGACACTGAAAATTTACCTTGCAATTATTACTACAATGCTTGCATTGGGTGCAAATAATACTAACGTTTTCTAGGTGGTTTCAAGTTTAAAGAAATCGTATTTACTTATGGCATTCAGTATTGCTGCAAACTAAGAGAAGGGTCTATTTAGTCTGGCTTCCTCCAAAGGCCAACACTGAGACAGCGATTCAAGTACAAGTAGTTTATTAGGAAAATGAGCTCAGTAAAGACCAGTATGGTGGTAGGGAAGAGAATAAGGCTAATACATGGTAAATTATCTAATTAGACACACTGTGGGTAACTAGAGCTTAATTCTGTTGGGGATCCCTGGCAATCAGTGTAGAAGAAGCATCTCAGAGTCAGTCCCTCAACGAGTGACAGGGTTGAGATATTTATATGTGACTGGATCAGCAAAGCAGCCGTTGGAGTGGAAACCCTCAGAGGGTCAGAGGTGCTGGCCTTTTGATGTTGGGCTGGAAGCAAGGGGAGAAACAACAGTTTGGGAGCAACTGTTGTGTGTTAGACAAGACAGCTGTTATTTAAAATACGCTGTATATTAAATATGATATAGCACATATCATACTTTATTCCTCTTTTGCAAATTAGGAATGAGGTTTGCAAAGGTTAAAGAAGTTTGAGGAAGTCACTCCATTTGCAAGTGGGAGAACCAGTCTTTGAACTATGGTCTGTCAGGCTCCAAGTCCCATGTTCTTCACACACACTTAGCATTTCACTTCTTAGTGATACTTTTTAAACTCCAGAGTTTATTCATACTTCATTAGGTTTTCCCTCATGTTCCCCTACGAATCCATGCTTCTTTCTTACAAGATCCCATCCCGCAATACATTTAGTCATCATATCCCCTTGGCCTACTCTGACATAAGCTCAGACTTTTATCTTTTTGATGATAGTGTTGAGAAATACTTGTCAGGTACTTTATAGAATGTCTTTCAGTTTGGATTTTTCTAATTTTTATCTCATTGCTGGATTAGGGGGTCTAAGGTTTGGGGTGGAAGACCACAAAGTTTCAGTACCATTCTCATCATGCCATATCAAGGGAGCATGGTATCACTATGACTCACATTAAAGAATCTTGATTACATACTCAAGGCAGTATTGGCCAATATTTCTCCACTGTAAAAGTTGCCACTATTCTCTTCCACGTTATACTCTTTGGAAGAAAGTCAACACAGCCCACATGCAAGGGAATGATGAAGGTTAGACTATACCTCCTGGAGCGGGCATGAGCTACAAAAATTATATGAAATTCTTCCGTAAAAGGGATCCAAGAGATCAATTTTAACTTGTCTTTAAAAGCTTCAGTCGAAAATTAGGGGCCATGTCTTTATGTTAGATTTATATGTAATAATAATCTTAAATAAATTATTTAATCTTAAATACATTATTCTATGTAATAATAATAATCTTAAACACATTAAGATTCCTACATTTAAAAAATAAGTCCAGCTCATGGGTCATTTGGTTAGCTCACTGAGTGAATAAAAAAAAATCAGGTTTTTTTGTTAGGTGGATTGGAACATGACAATTTCTGCCATCCAGAAGTGGCACTTGCTCTCAGTAATGTGTAAACCATGAATTGGACACTGGCCATGGTGAGCTATCAAGACCACTTTGATCATTGCTTGGTGTTAGGGTCATAGAATGCACCTTTGAGTTTTTTGGTTAAAAGAAGAAAAACAAATTTTTCATATTACAGCCATAAACACATATTACACTTTTTAAAATAAAACGAATATTTCACTTTTTAAAATAAAACTTTTTAGAAAGTTAGAACTAGAGAGTTGGAGTAGAAATATTTCTATATGGTAGGTTTTCATTAGAGACTAAGATTTTCTATTAGAAATTGGAATGGACACTAGGCCATTTCCATGGTTACCTGCTGAAGCCTTTTTCCTTTAATGGAAAGGTATCATTTCTCTACACATCACATGTAGCTTCATGCTTTGTATTGAATCAAATCCTTTGATAGCAGAATAAAAGAAATCAATTGAGAAAGGTTCTACAGTCTGCCCCTGCTTGCTGTGAAATTATACTTTAGTACTAAATAACATGAATAAAAACCCCTTTTCATATTTGGCTGTATTGACTACGTCAGTTTTAATAACAAAAGTGCATGTCCAACTATTTTCATGATGCTTATTAGACACTATCCTTTGACAACCTTTGTAGTCTGAAAGCTCTTTGCTTCTTTTGTCCCCTCAAGTAAAAATTCCCTTTCTTGACATTTACATTCCATTGTAATCTTAGCTCTCCTACTTATAAAACTTAATTTTCCACTGTCTCAGCCCAGACTTTCAATTCCATTTGTGCCAGTGCCCTTGCTGTCCTTGTTCACACTCTGATCTCTGTGCACGCTGAGTGCTTTGTGGAGTCCTTTAGACCCATTCCTGTCCTTATCAGACCTTTTACTGAATGCATCTTATAGAGCATTACAAATGTTTGCTGTATTGTTGATTATTTTGCATTCCCTATGAAATTGAATAAAGGGTTTTGTGTGCCCATTTACTTACATTACATCCTATTACAAAGTGGATTTATACAGGATTTTATATATATATATGTAATATACATATTATGTATGTGTAATTATATACGATGTAAGTAAAAACTAAAAAGAAAAAATCCATTTCATACTAATACATACCTCAGTTTAGTGTAGAATGAAATAAAATCCTAGAAAACATAAAAATTTTTTGTGCAAAGAAAAAATATTAGACATATTTCCCTATAAAGACAGCTTTTAATGGTAAGAATAATTTGGAAAATTATTAAAAATAAGAAATAACTTTTCTTCATCACTTATATAGAAAAATGATGACAATCTCATGATATCACAGATCCAAACCCTTTTTGACATAATGAGTATAGAATTATGGCAAGTAAAATATATAATAGAAGATACTTTGCTGACATAGTATGACTACAATGTCTAAATTTGTAACAAGGTAAAATATATATGGGATACATAGTTAACTTTAAATGACATATCTAAAACATTTTGTTTTACCCTTATCAATGTGTAGCTTACATTTGATTAGTCTCCTAACACTGGGCTTTCAATAATATTTTATATTTGATGACTCCATTTAAAATTGATGAGTTTTAAGCAAGGAATACTTTAAAAATCTTATACAGAATATAAAATGTATTCTTACATATTACATTTTATATTCTGTATAATACTATAACAGAATATAATATTATATCAAATATTTTCATTTCACTTGCATATTTTTTTCAGATTTTTTTTTTTCTAAACTTGATGTTTCTCTTCCTGGAATAAAGTATTAGCATTGCCTAGTCAAATATTTCAACATGAATTTCTTGTCTAGTTTTATGTCATCTTGGCTTTGTTGTGCTATCTTTTCATTTCTGAAAAACTAAGTTTTCATATTTAAAAAGCAAAACAACCAGGAAGACCCTTTTTTAATTTCCTCCAAAACAGTAAGAATTTAACAACTAGGATGGAATTGCAAACACAATAAGATGAAGACAATCACAGGTACAGCAAAAGCCACTAAACCTAAGTATGAACTCTGCTTGGCTTCTCAAGAATATAAAAGTCGGCTAGGCAACACTGTTAATTTAGAAATCATAGACATTACTTACCTAGAAAATAACACATTGACTTTTACTCCCTGGTTTAAGTCAAGATAAAGAATGTTGGCAGGAAGATTACTTGAACAAGAATACATTTCACTGTAATAAGTAAGGTTATAGCCTCAAATCAAGAGGAATTAGGCACAAAACAGGAGAAAAATATTTGAAGACAAGGTAGAGAAAAAAATAAGGGTCAGAAGATTAAAAGAGTACACAGGAATAGTTAAGTTCTGCTGGGACTAAATATCAAGTATAATGGGGAGACAAGTTCATCTTAGTATAGTTAGCAGAGAGCTTGTAGTCCATCTGTATATAACAGGAGCTTTAGAGGAGATAAATTGGTGGGCAATGGGTACTAAGTGGATGCTGTTAGTAGCAAAACATTTTCCTTTTAGTAAATTTTTTAGGTAACACAGCCTCTTATTTTCAGTAAGAAAAGTTGTCTTGATGGTTGAGGTACGAGAGGTATGCCTTTGTGTGTGTGTATGTATTGGGGTTTTATTATACCAGGGTAGTATTAACCTTTCTGCTTTATATACTTTCTGTGATATTTCAATTTTTAAGGGGAGTTTCTCAAATTATTCTGGGAATCCCATTAATATAACTGATACATTTATGTGAATTAAAAACAGACATCATTTTAATGTTTAAGCCTTATGGAAGTGTAATATTAATCTCTATTAAGAATGGGATGGTGATACATTTTAATTAATCAACAGAGTAATTTTTTTGTCCTATTTGCACCAACATATTTTGTTATCATTTTTTAAGATGCCTTCTTAGAGACTGTCTTCTTCAACTTGGTCTGGTTTCCTTCCCTGGTTGGCTCCACATCCCTTTTCCATGTACTGCTTTTCTTATCAAGAATCATAATAGACATCCTTATGATTTTAACAACAGGACTGTCTGAACTTTTATGAAGCCATTTTTTAATATTATTGACACAAGGAATCATATAATCAACTTTGTACTCATAGCTAGAAAGCAAAGAGCCACAGTTGTTACTAACTTAAATGAATGTAGGATTCCATAAAATTTTAAACACTTATGAAAATGGAAAAGGTGTTTTCTAGATTCACTTGAATTGACATTTTTATAACAATTGTTTACTCTTTCAATGAGCATTTATTCCTGTAGGGGGATATTTTAAAAAGAAAAAGAACAAATTCTTGCTTCTAAAAAAAGATTACAATTTATTTTTGTAGATAGGATAATAAAAGATACATAATTGAATGAAAATGTGAGAATTAAAGAACAAAATATTGGGAAATAGTATATAAGTTAAAAACATGAGAAAAATTCTGCAGTGTAAGTAAGTTCAGGCAAAGGAAATATAAATGTATATTTACAAGCAGAAAAATAGAGCACTATATAGACATAGTGGGTTTTGTTTTGTTTTGTTTTGCTTTTTCTTGAGAAGGAGTCTCACTCTGTCACTCAGGCTGGAGTGCACTGGCACAGTTTGGGCTCACTGCAACCTCTGCCTCCAGGGTTCAAGCAATTCTCCTGCCTCAGCCTCCGGAGTACCTGGGATTACAAGCACCCGCCACCATGTCCAGGTAATTTTTGTATTTTTAGTAGAGACAGGGTTTCACCATGTTGGCCAGGTGGGTCTCAAACTCCTGACCTTGTGGTCCACCCACTTTAGCCTCCCAAAGTGCTGGGATTACAGACATAAGCCACCACGTCCAGCCAAGATGGTAGGTTTCAAAGAAATACTAGATGGATAGAATTTACATGGTTATAAAAACACAGAAAGGTCATGGCAAATGTGTACAAGAAAAGGCAAAGCTATGATAAGAAAAACAACAATTTTTTACAAGTCTGGTCAGGGTCAATAGAGTTGATGGACTGGAGCAGAAAGGGGTCAAAGTTGGGTAAACTATCCCAATTGTATCCTGTAATTACTAGGAACTCTTTCAGGGTTTTTTTCTGTGCTTGTATGTTTTTCCAGCTGGGAGTGATAATTTAGAAGGAGTCATCACTTAATTATCTAAGGAGGGTGGAATGAAGACAGGAATAGGCTGGAGCTCTGGGGAAACTACACTGAAAATTATTGTAGTAATTCAAGTCTGAGGCAATCAAGGCTCAAATTTAGAAATGTGAATTATTAATAGAAGAAAAGAAAAAAAAAAGATTTAAAAAAGACTAGTAGGATGAATCCCCAGGGCTTAGTGTCCAGTTTGGGGAGAGCAGAGGGTGATGAAAGATGAGAGAGAAAAATGTACAGGATAAAAGAAAGAGATTAGGGGACAAAAGGCTTAGGATACAAGATAAGGTAATTATAGATATACTGAGTCTGAAACAATGGGTGTGAGCCCAGAAATTGGTAAACCTTCGATGCCTTCTTAAAGATAAACTCGAGGGGATTAATTTTCTAGAAAAATAAAATATGACGAATCAAGACTGAACAGAGTAGCATGGCATTAAGAGACTCAATGACATGTAAAAGTGTCCTAAGGCTTGGTTGACACCCGACTGATCCGAAGATTGCAGGGCCTATTGGATTTACTTGAAAGGAAACTTCAAATTTCATTGTTTGAAGAACTCAAGGATAGAGAGAGAACTCGTGATCCCCTAAAAAACTGGCCAAAGTGAAATGTTTCTTTTCTTTGGGTATTTTCCCTTTAGTCATATACTCCCTGGAGTGTTTATTATGGACTACGATAACCAGGTTTTGTTGGATGAATGACTGATTCAAATTATCATTTGTTATGGTCTAAATGTTTGTGTCCCCCTTCCCAAATTCAGGCACTGAAATCCAATCCCCAGTGTGACAGTATTAGATGTCCGGGCCCTAAGAAGGTGATAAAGTCATGAAGTCTCTGTCCTGAGGAATGAGGTTAGTGCCCTTATAAAAGAAACCCCAGAGATCTAGCTCTTCTCTTTTACCATGTGATCATGCAACAAGAAGCCTCAATGAACTTCACCTTCTCCAGACACCAAATCTGCTGTTGCCTTGATCTTGGATTTCTTAGCCTCCAGAACTGCATGCAATAAATTTCTGTTGTTTTTAAACCACCCAGTTTCTTGTATGTTTATTACAGCAACCCAAACAGACTAAAACACAACTCTATCCTAAGTATAGCATAATCTCCTGATAGGAGGACAAGGCCAGCAAAGACCAGAGAAGTTCTCCCAGTCAAGTATTAATGATAACAAAAGGCTCTTGTAATAATTCCTGTTGCTATAGAACTTGTAGTGACTCTGCTTTCTTCTAGCCTGCATGTATCCAACTCATTTAAACACTTAATGAATGGCAGATATTCCTTTTTTCCTCACAGGCCATTCTATTTAACTTGAAAATTTACTTTGTGAAATTCCTGGTAAATTTTAATTCCACTGTGCTGTGCAGGCTACTAAAAAGGGACCAAATTAGTATTAAAATGGCTTCTAAGTAATTATAGTACTTATAAAAATTCAAACTGTAAAATGAATACATATCTGTTGAATGAATGTATTCATTACAATCTGTGAGTATATTAGAACACATTACTAAGATAATTAAGCTTTCTCTAGGAGAGGATCTGTAATGAGACAAAGTATTTGTTTACTCTCTAAAAATGTAATACACAAGTCACAAGGTTATATTCAACTTAAGTAATCAGATGTTAGAGAAGGAGGAGACGTTTGTATAAAAGTGTAGATAATACCTAATAATCTTTTCTTTGATCTTGGCAGAAAACAGAATTTTAATAAATGGCTAGTATAAGCTTCCTTAAAGGCCTGCTACCTTGAAAAATAGCTCTGAATCATTTACTGCAATAAATTACACGGAATATTTCCATGTGCTTTCTAGCTGTCTCCAATTGAGTGGCTCCAGGGAGAAAAAGCAACATTATAAATGCATTCACTGTGATGTGAATATTTTTCCATTACTTTAAATTTTTTTTTTTTTGCCTTTAAAAGCAAAAGGTACACTGTATATGGGGCTATTTTTATTTCTTTTTAATTAAAGATATGCTGCTATTCAAAGGGAAACAGCACTGAATTTTTAAAATTTTCATAGTGATTAATTTCAAAGTAAAATGCTTATTTTATAAATATTATATTAATCTAATTGTGTACCTAATTATAAATATATTTTATGTATTTAGGGTTTTGTTTTTCACTAGAGATAGGGTTTTGCTACATTTCCCAGGCTGGACTCAAACTCCAGCACTCAAGAGATCCTCTTGCCTTAGCCTTCTGAATAGATGGTACTACAGATGGATGCCACAATTCCCTGCTATTTTATGTAAATTTTAAATAAAAATTAGTATTAGTTTGAATAGATATAACATATTCCTAATAAGACTGATCTAATTACCAATTTTGATATTTATGCCTTTAAGATGATATAAATGTTGTTTAAAAGCACTTCTTTAAAAATGAATGGTATTTCTACACCGAAGAGAATTATTAAGACAAACATTGGTTTGAATATGTAAACTGTTTAAAAGTCTGTATGTAAAAATGAACTGTAAACAAAAAGTCAGAAAAATGTTTGCAACATGTACGACAAGGTAAATAATAATAAATAATATTATTTAACAAAGTACTCTTAAAAATGACAAGAGAAAAAGAACCCCTTCAACTCCCAATGGACACATAAGCAACAATACTATTAGAAAATTTGCAATAACAATTTTTGAAGTGTTTAAATGCCAGTCTTAAAATAATTCAATGCATTGATAATGCTAGAAACATGGTTGAAACAAGAGAAAATGTTTTTCCCAAATTAAAACAACAAAGATAAAAAACAGAAAAATATAATACACAAGTTTGGGCACTGTGATTATAACCTGGGCAAGTGTAGTTGGAAATCAATGCAAATACAGTGACAATAAACTTGGTGTGGAATCAGACTTAAGTTCAAACTGGCTTTGACATTTCAGTCATGATACTAATCACTTAAGATTTCCATTAAACTCATAAGTAAAATCAATATAATAACACCATCCACTTCAAAGATCATTGTAAGACTCAAAGAGGGTAATTTGTATTAAATGTTTATCCAAGTCCTTTTTATTTTAGATATTAGTCTCATTAAATTGGTGAAATCTTAAGAAAAAAGGACAATTTGTCACTGGTACCTTAAAACCCTTATAATTTTGCATAACCTTTGATTTAGTTAATGTACTTCTAGACCTATTTCTAAATAAGTACATATTGATGATCACCACATTTTAGCTACAAGGAAATTGATGGGCCTGGTTTATAATAATGAACATTTACAAATATTGTATGTTAAACAACAAAAGATTGAATGAATTACAGTTTATCCATTAAAAATGTGTCCTGTTTAGGTTAAGGAGTTGCTAGGGAATAGCTAGCAAAAAAAGAAGCTAAATTATTTGGGTTTTCAACAGTGGGTATGTCTTAAGATTTTTAGTGGAGCACAGTGTAGCCAACAACTCAATTTCAGAGAACAGTGTAAGTGGACTTCTGGAATATGAAAACACTGAAAGCATGCAAGGAATGAGAAATTATCAGACACATGTCTAGAGCACTGGAGACTGCTAAGACATCAAGGTAGATCAGGCTGGAAAGCCAGATGGGGATATTAGTTACAAAGAATTTTGTATATCATACTAAGGAATTTGGCTTTTATTCTTTGGGCTACAGAAGGCTGAAGACTTAATGAAATATTAAACTAATGTAACATGAATTATGAGTCATGGAAATAATGAGGTTTTAAATCCATACAGATAAAAGTAGATATAGGCTAGAACAAAGGCAGAGATCCTGGTTATGAAAGGACAAAGAGGTAGGGACATTTTTCCATAGAAATGTCGGGATTTGGTGACTAATCAGATTTCAGAAGTAAGTTTCTATGTTAGGTTTCAATTTTGGATGACTGTGTGAAACGGAAGGAAATGAATTCAGTTTGGAAACAGGTGAGATTGAGATGTCTGCAGATATTAACAATAAGTAACTGGTTATAGATTTCCTGAGCTCAGGAGAGAGGTTGGGGCTGTATATGTAAATCTGAGCCATTAATATAAGGGACATGGAAGTGCTTTCAGGAATCTATGTCATCTCTCAGAAGTACAGAGAAGACAATCTCATAACATCTATACTTTATTTCAGTAAATTATAAGTCTGTCTTTGAATTGTAAAAGTTTATGTTCAAGTTATTCAAATTCTTCTTATTCTTTTCAAAATGTTAATCATCATCATGAAGTTTCTTGATAATGAAATCATTGCAAGAATAGATATAAATGGAGTGCTGAATTTTCTTATTCTTTGAGCAAGACAGTTTTTATTTATAAGGCTTTAACAAGAGCACTTTAAAATGGTCATGTTGAACTTAACAACTCTTCTCCAGTTGTTAGTTTTTGCAGTATTCCTGCTACAAAAACTTTCAGTGACTCCATTTAGATTTTACTGGAAATCTGAGTTCTTAAGAAAGTTATTTCTAACAAGTACTGAAAAGCAAGTTTCTTCCTGATGTCCCCAAGGCCTGAAAAAACCCCCAAACTATCAAAACTCCTGTGCAAGGAGAGATGGTTAAGGTATAATTGTCAACAACCAAAAATACCTTTGTAAAGAAATATAATTAAGTTAAAAATGGATTTTAACATTTGTTATGATTTTTTGTGTAAAAGCAAGAGAGAAAAACTTGAGTAATTTTTTATGGGTTGGGGGCTACTTATAAACCATTCAAAACTAAATAACCATAAAAATAAATGCTGCTTCCATGGTAACATAAAAGAACAGCAATAAAACCAGGGAGGGTAATTCTGAGAATACAATTCTAAAATCTGTTTTTATTAAAGTGAGAAGGACAAAAAATTTAAATGGGTTCCTAGTATTAATTATCTTAGAAATTTTGAATTCCATCAGAGCAGAATTCATAATAATTGAGTTTCATGTGATGGCTAAACTTTTCCATAATATGTATTTGTTAGAGTTACAGAAGAAGTTGTTCATTGTTTTGAGATCCACAACACCAAATGAAGTGTTGTGCTTTTATCTTGCTTTTAACCACTTGTTCATTAGCCACTGAATGAACACTTTTAACTTTAGAAATAAAAAAAGAAAAATAATTAACAACTTCAATGGAAATAAGAAGTAAAGGGACTAATTAGTGGCAATGGACCCATACATATTGTGTGTCCACTGTCTGCCAGGTTTAGTGCTAATTTTTTAATGAATTTTTCTAGTCTTAGAAAAAATTGAGTGAAATCTCTTATTCATTTTATGGACAATCAATATCAAAATTCAAAAATATTACATAACTTGCCATAAGTTACCCAATTCATCAGATTGGAGTAATGCAACACAACAATGTTCTTCTAGTCTCAACTGATTAAAATTCTCTATTCTTATTTAATTATGAAGGTAATACATATACTGCATGCAGAAAAATGTGGGGTAGAAGGGAAAATTTCTTTTCCAATTCAGTCTTCTTTCCAGATATTCTCCAAATACAATCTATATTCCAGATAGATTTTTATAGATTTGCAATAGATTACATAGCATCCATATAAATATATAGATACCATATACAGAAAAATGTTCATATATTTTTCATAAATGGGATTATTGGAAAGAAGTTGTTGGGATTGTTTTTCTCTTTTAAATTTCTAATGACATTCATGTAGACCTCCCTCAGTCTCTTTGATGGTACAGCTTTCTACACTATGTGCAAACCATGCTTTGCTTAGCCACTCTTCTCTTGGTAAATACTGAGTTGTTTCCATTGTTTGTGTTACAACAAAAAGGGCTCCAAAAACATTCACGTGTATATATATTTGTGCAATTGAGTATTTATGTAGATGGAAAAATAATGGTTTTAATTTCTAGCTTGTCATTAAATTGATCATGAAGAGCACATTACAATAAATGTAGGAATAGATTTTATGCTTATTTGTTCACTTTCTTTATGAATCCCTGAGGTATTTTTATATACTTTTGGTTACTTTGAAAATAACAGCCAATGATTTCTTGGCAATGTCTACAAAGTTCTAAGATACAAATCTACTGTTCTGACCATATAGTCTTTCATCTATTTGCTTGCCTAGTATTCATCAGGTGCCTACCATATCCCAGAACTGTAGCAGGTGCTGGGTAAACAGAAGTAAGATACAGGACTGCCAACAAGAAGTTTGCAGTAGTATAGGATAGCTTATTTCAGGGTATTTAAAAACATGCAGATGAATAAAGTAATTTTTAACATGGCACTGTAATGACTGCATGTAGAGAATTCATCTGGGGTACCTTTCTCGTTTTCATCAGCAATGGAATCAGAGATTTTCATAAGCAGTGTTTCTTTTTTTAAATTCTGTATGACATCATGGAGCAGATGATTAGTTGATTTTTCTTTTTTTGCCATAAGTTGTGGAAACAGATTATGACTGGCACTTCTAAATGTGCCCCCAATATCTTGGTAAATAAGCCATGGAAGCAGCTACTTGTGAGTGTAAGGTTAAATACTCAGTGTTTTGCTGTACTGGGGATGTCCAAGTAACACATTTGTAGCCAAAGAGAGATACATTAAGATGTGCTGAGCCTCTAAGAACACTTTTGCTTTTCCTAAAAGAACAGATATGGCTGTTGCAGTTCTTCCCCAACCCCAGATGTTCCTGCCTTGAATGTGGACATGACATATGAAATTTCAGTAGCCCTCTTCTGACCAGCTGACAATAAAAGTTAACTCTTAAACACTAAATAATGGAAAGATACAAAGTTTTTGGTTTCCTTATGAAATCACTGAGGTCCTAAACAAATGTCAGAATCTTATTATGTGAGAAAATTAAACCCTCACACATTTAGTCCTCTTATAGTTATGCATTTTGTTGTTTCTAGCTGAATTCAACAGCACTCCATTGGTTTTTGGCAGTACAGGCCTCTCACATTCATTATGAATCAATGAAACAATAAATTCGATCATTTCTGAAAGCTTTGTCATTACTCTGCCTATGTTGTTTCTATCCTCTTCCAATAAGGTCGATTTCCCATGCGGTAATTTAGAAATTTGGTTTAAATATTTTCTTGCTTAAATTGACAGTTTGGAACACTAATTAGGACATTTAAAATTAAGAATTTTAAAGGGAGAAAATTCCTTTTAATGTTCTCCATTGACTAACACAAGCCCTGTTTGAAGTATGGTGCCAGAACTCAACAGAGTTCATTTTCTTCTTGTTTTACAGTATAAGAATCAACAAGTATTTTTGTACGAAATCTTGACACATTTAGGTACATCAGACATACAACTGTAATTGTGCTGAACAGGATAACTTTTGCAACCTCAGTTCACTCTAACTCAGAAATTCTACCTCTGGATAAAGAACTTGTGGTTCTCCTAAACTGCTGTAGACAACTTGTTTACAGAGGATCAGCTACCTCAAACTTTGCTTTGTTGGTATAGTTCCCCAAAACTCCAAATTCTACCTCTCCGAGTGGCCATGGCAGCAGAATAGCTCTGTCCTGAAGACTCACAGCTAAATAGCCTCCATGTGGTCCACCTTGCAAAGCCATTTTCCAATGCTTAAGGAGAGCACACAAACTCTTGTCTTACACAAGAAATGCTGTTCAAGACTTTTAGTCTTCAACACTGAACTATGCACTTAAAATTTTATTAAATTTCAAAAACTCTTAAAAATCATGATACACATAAACATTTGAAAAGAAATGGAAAATAATGACCATTGGGGAAAAATCACAGATGTTGAGGAATTATTTTATATATTCAGTTAATAGAATTAAATGTACTCCTCATTTGCTCATATATAATCAAATGAGATGTGTCTAAAATATTTGGATATCTTCATTAACAGTAGGCACACTGAAAGTTATCTTTTTATTTACTTCTTCGGCACTCTTAAGATCCTTGAGACAATAAAATAGCCAAATTAGTTCTAGATTTGAATGCACATTTATTTACTAAGCTCAGTTTACAGTTATTAACAAGTGAGCCATGGTCTACACTGATAGTTTCAACAATATTTTTGCTCTAAAATATGAAGCTGCTAAAAAGGAAGATTTTACCTGATTTCCTCCCATACCGTGACAGTTGAATATACCCACTTTTTCATTTTCCTTGCGGCCCATGTTGTCTAAACACTGATTGGTTTCAACATTTCTTATCTAAAGGAAACACACAAAAAAGAGGGTAAAACATAAATCAGGCAGTTATTTAAGTCATCAAAGCTTTCTGATGTTACTGTCTATTGTTACCTAATACAACTTTAGAAGAAAATTTCTCCAAAAAAACACATTGCTTTAAATATTTTTCTTTTTCTGTGTCCATTCTTAACCTGTATACACTTCTAAACTCCTCCTGAAGTTTTTGAACATAATTGGCATTAGCATCTAATCAAGAGACATTCCCTGTTTATAGCATAGTATCATAGAAGAAGGAAGCAGCTACATAACATGAATTAGGAATTCTTATCCAAATCCTCTAGAAATTAGGACACAGTTTTCATATTCCACTCAAATAATCATTGTCTATTCTTGAACTCCTACACTACTGTACAGAATGAAATAAAAACGAATTGGCTAAATACTGAAATTTATGTTCAGATTGTTTCATGATTAAATGTTCCATTCTGTGTATTTATAAAGATTAATTGCATTGTTTATATCTGTGACTAAAACATATTCATGCATCTTTTTTCATGTCTAATGCCAAACTTATTGGTAAGTGCTTGACCCTAAGGAGAGCTATTACAAGGCTAAACAGTGATTTCACATTACAAATTCCTCAAAATCAAGATTAAATTGCTGGCTACAAACAAAGTTCTTGATTTATATTCAAACACTGCATTAGTCCTATAACTAACATAAAGTTAATACATATTTGCACCAAATGGTAATTACAAAACCATTAATTGACTTTAAAGATACTAAGATGACTGAATCAAGAATAAATGCAAAAAAGAAAAAAACCTTCTAATAAATAGGATATTTCAGATTTTTGCTTAGTCTCAACCCCAAGTATGTAGTTATGCTTGTCCACTCTGCTCTTGAAAAGTTTGTATCCCTGAGCCATAGACATGCATATTTTACTGTTCACTCAGTAGAATAATTGGACACATCTATTTAGTTATCTATGCTTTGAGCACATGTTTCTTCACACTGGCAAACGAATGAGAAACTTATTATATAAACATAGAGAGGATGAATTTGGTTTATACAATTTATACAATTCACTTTTTCTGTGGTGCAGAACCTCATGGTTAAGTACTAGTACCTGGTGTTGGGGGAAGTGGTATGACTTGCATTAAGCCCCCCATCAGTAACAGAATGGTATAAACCAGAATTCCCACTTGGTAAAGGTTAGAAAAAGCTGGACAGAGTGGTCAGGCCCTGTTTCAATGAGCTGACATTTAGAGCAGTTATATGTGCTTTCAACAAAAATCTGAGCAGCTACCCATTAAAAAGGACAGAACACACAGCGAATATTACAAGGCAAGGGCATGGGCTTCTAGAAACAAAACCTGTACCAGTTCACATAGGGCTGAAATATATTCCCAATCCGATTTCAGCTGGTCCAGGCACTAGAAGGGATTGAAGCTATAGGCAAAAGACTTTTCAGGACCTTCAGGTGGAGAGGACCGAGGAAGGTAACAATTGATAAACTGCAGTGTGATATAACAAATAGTTCGGTGTAGGTTGCACATAGTCTGACCAAATTATATAACATATAAATTGAATCATTTTTAAATCTCTTACATCAGCTTTTTAAAACTGTTCATAAAAGGCAGATTTCTTGAAAAGATAAGATTATACATTATTGCTATTTAGCTTCTAAAAGAGTGTAGAACAGTGTAATGCCATAATAAATAAACATCTCACAAAATGACTGATTCATTTTTAGACATAGGTATATAATCCGATTAGAAGAATCTCTGCTAGGTGCATGGTACTTGAATAGATACTAATTAATAATTACAACCTGAATTGTTTGTAAGGCTTTCTCTCTTTGCTGGAAAACAGAAAATTCAAAGCGATATTCAGCGCAGTACATACTCTGACAGTGGTGTTGGAAAGGGACTTATTGGAGATGCACGCCATCTTACTCTTTGAAAAATTCAGAAAAAAAAAATTAAGAATGGTTCCAAAATATTTTGCCTCCAGTAACAACCTATATTGATATATTTTCCACAAAAGATAAAACATTATGTTTTAGTCTGTAACACCTCTTGTGAATTCGTTTGAGAAAGAGTATCAGGAAAATATATACCTCATACCAGGCACTACTTTGAGGTGCTGAGGATACAGAAGTGAACAAAATAAACATAATCTCCTCTTTCATAAAGCCTATGCTTTGGAACGGAAGAGAGAAACAGATTTGTAATATGTCAGAAGATCGAGAAGTCTTGTGAAGAAATATAAAGCATAGTAAGAGTAAATAAAGTAAAGGAGATGGTACTATTTTAGAAAGGAAAGGTCAATCTGAAAAAAAGACACTTGAAAAGGCAAGTTAGTGAAGAGGAGAGCAGCCCTATTGTCACCTATGGAAGGACATTTTGGGCAGGGGAACAGCAAATGGATGCCCCAGGTAGCTGGACAATACTTAGAGTGAAATAATGGGCTAGCATTGTACCAGCATTGCAGTGAGCAAGGGTCAGGTTAGAGAGGTATCACAGACTAAGTAATGTAAGGAATCATGAGATTTTTAGCATAGGCATAGTATAACAGTAACTTATTGTGGCTATTATGCAAAGAATAGATTAGAGGGAGGAAAGACTGGAAGCATAGAAACAAGGAAGGAAGCCACTGCAGTCATGCCAGCAAGAGATGATGGTTGATTAACAGAATAACAATGGGGGTGGAAGGTCCTATTTTGCATATATTTTGAAGGTAGGGCCACTGAAACTTTCAGTTGAATTGAATTATGAGAGATATAAAGACATCAAGAAACATGCCAAGCTTTGGGCCTGAACAAGTGGGCAAATGCATTTCTATTTACTGGGAACGATAGTCTGAGTTCTTGCATGTTGATAATTATATCTGTGGCTACTATACTTAAAAATCACTTTGATAGATGTAAAATCCTTGGCTCACAAAACTTGAATACCTTTTAAATGCTACTCCATTTACTTCCAGAATAAATAATTCCTTTGAAAACTCTGATGACGATCTAGGTTTTTCCCCCGCTTAATTCTTATAAGTATCTATTTCTGTGGAAGCAAAACTGATTTTTTTTTTTTTAGTTTGGGAGATTTACTACAATATATCTTGATATTACTCATTATGGATCACTCTCCCAGGGATTTCATGTTCCTTTTCACAATATCAATATTTCAATTTTATTTTCAAGGAAGTTTCCTAGAATTATAGTTATTTTATTTTTTGAGACAGAGTCTTACTCTGTCGCCCAGGCTGGAATGCAATGGCGCCATCTCAGCTCACTACAACCTCCGCTTCCCGGGTTCACGCAATTCTTTTGCCTCAGCCTTCTAAGTAGCTGAGATTACAGGTGCCCACCATCACACCTGGAAAATTTTTTGTATTTTTAGTAGAGACGAGGTTTTGCCACGTTGGTCAGGCTGGTCTTGAATTCCTGATATCAGATGATCCACCTGCCTCTTCCTCCCAAAGTGCTGGGATTACAGGCATAAGGCACTGCACCTGGTCTATAGTTATTAATGCTCATTTTATTTCATTGCTTTTTCTCTTTAGGAAATCCTAATATTTTTGGTCTTGTTGCTTATCTCCTACATGTGTCACTTTCAATTGAATAATTTAGTTCCTAATTTTTATTTTTTTAGTTGCTCCTTTTTCTTCTCTAAAATTCTTATGGCATATTCTCTTGTTATTATTCACTCATGTGTTCTTACAAGTTTAGCCTTTGTATCTGAAATGATTTATTCTTTGATTTCTAATCCTTTCCTGCATTCTAGTCCCACGTTTCAGCTTTTCTAAATTTGATTTATGTTCTTCCTTTCTATATTCTATCATTTAGAGCACTTATTTTAGCATCTTTTGAAATATTAGGTCACACTTTTCCTCTGTCTTATGAGCATAAAATATTGGTGTGTTTGCAGAGATACCATCCTACTTTTTATTATCTTTTTCTTACATCAGTCATGCTTCTCTAGATTTTTTCTGCCTTTTTTCCTTTCTTCTTTTTTTACAGAAAATCAATTTTCCTAGTCTCTTGGGTGATCAAACAGTTGATCAAAAGACCGTTTCTAATTTCACAAATATAGAACTCCCTTTACTCTATCTTTTAAAGTGTTAAAAAAAAATTACCCTTCTATTTTTTGAGAACTCCTGACCCCATTTATATCACCCATTTTAATCTGGACCATCCATTTTATTTTCCTCTATCTTTTCCATCCACTCTAGTTGGGCTTTATTCCCTGAAGTGTCTCCTGAGAAGGAGCTTCAGCTAGTGAGTTTTAATAGTTCACAGACTGCAGACTGCTCAGACCCTTCAGATATTAGAGAGGGGTTGTTTTGCTCACCTACAAAGTACTTCTTCCATTTTTAGCTACTATTATATCATCAGCCTGAAACAATTTGTCATGAGTATCTATTAGAAATTTGGGTGTTATCCTGACCTCATTTCCTTCTGTTGTCTCCTGTAAAAATTGTAGTATCATGTGGGTCATGACAATGTTAGCTCATATTTGAGAATTTGTGAGAACACTTTGCCACCTAATTTTGTTGTCAAAGTTGTTCATCATTTTTTTTTTTTTTAGTTTTGCTGTTCTAGTTGTTCTTTTCTGTTTTAATGGGAAAATTCAGAGATTCACACTATGTCATTGCTGCCAGCAATTTTTCCAGAATTCCAGAATAGACTTATCTTGGAGTCTGCATGAAAAGAAGCTTATCCTATTTCTGGCACATTCTAACTACTCCACTTTCAATGTAGTTTTGTAGTTTCTGGATGTGTAATATTACTTGTCCTTTAGAATGCAGCGGGTGCTAAGTGGATACAACATGGGAACTGATGTCAAGTCTGCCTGGATGTAGAATCTGGGAGAATAGCAAGAGACAGGAGTCAGTGGTTTAGTAAACATGCCACAGGGAGAAAAGAGAGACAACCACTGCCACCTCCACTACAATAACAACAATTAGAAACTATTTTAATTGTATGTGCCCACCCTATTACTCCTGTTTTACAAACAAAAACATTAAGATACAGAGAGGTTAACTAATTTGCCAAAATAAGGAATGTAAAGGTATTCTAGTGAGTCTGGGAATTGCCAGTCCTGACTTCCAGACAGGCACCAAGTATTTGTTAGAAAGGAGGTCCGGAAGGAGCAAGGTTATCTAGAGCTAACCAGAGGTTAGCTAACCAGAGGTTATCTAGACAGAGCTTGAACAGAGCTAACCAGAGGTTATCCAGACAATGGGCGAAGACACATGAAACAAGATACACAAAGGCAGCCCAGTATTAGACCTGGGGGACCAGGTCAAAAAGCAGAAAAGCAAAGTATTCTTTATGCCTAGTGCCAGCCTGATGAGCTGAGGTCATGCAAATAATTTCTGTCTATGTCCACGGTAACCTGAGAGATAAGCATTGTGGAGGACAGAGTGTTAGGAAACCAGGATATCAATTGCCATCTTAAACAAATAGGAGGGACATATCACCTGGGATAGAGACAATATCTGAAAGACGATTTTTTGTTTCTGTTTTTTTTGAGACAGAGTCTTACTCTGTTACCCAGGCTGGAGTGCAGTGGTGTGATCTCTGCTCACTGCAACCTCCGACTTCCAAGTTGAAGTGATTTTCATGCCTCAACCTCTCAAGTAGCTGGGACTACAAGGCATGGCATGCTATCACAGCCTGCTAATTTTTATATTTGCAGTAGAGACAGGGCTTCACCATGTTGACCAGGCTGGTCTCAAACTCCTGACCTCAAACGCCTTGGCATCCCAAAGTGCTGGGTTACAGTGTCAGCCACCATGCCCAGCCCAAAATCTGAAAGGTTTTTTATCACTAGGCCTATAATATTCAGATTTTTTAAAAAGCCATGCAAAACTAGAAGGCAGATAGAAGCACATAGATTGTTCTCAAATGAGAGAGCCCAACCCTGCAGGCACCTGCTATATTGTCTTCAAAATAAAAAAACTGTCCCTGGTGTTTTCTAACAATTCCCAACAAACAAATCTTAACATGTATCTCAATATTAGCATATGGGAAAGTTGAAACTATGCATCTCATCTTTTGAGATGTAAAGGATAATCAAATTTAGGATAATCGTGTATAATTTTAAAATCAGAACTTTTCTAAGAACACCTTGAGACCTTAATCAAATACATACTCACACAGAATGTTGTTCAAGAGAAGTAGTAAATTTCAGAAAAGATGAAATTTTGTTACTGGTACCGTATTACCTGACAGTAACAATGGTTTGGTCATGCCATTAATCCTGAGAAACATCAAAGCAACCAACAACTAAAAAACTTCATCCGTTAAAAATTCTTTACAAAGTCTGTTTAAGGACTTGAATCAAAATAGTAGAGTACACTGGGAGCTCTAAGATCTGGTAAACTCTTTTGACTCATTCTTTATGTCATCGTAGAGGTTTGAATGTATGGCACAAGGCCAAGATAGTTTTAACTTTAATTGGCTGTCTGCTTTGATATTTCTAAGTTTACACATAATCTTTTATTGCTTGAAAACAATTCTTAAAGACATAAACTTGAGGGCATTTTTCCCACTTGTATTTTGATGTTTGAAATCAGCAAGCCTTTTTCTAAATGTTTCTGTGCAATGCAGCATCATTGGTAATGTTACCACTTATATAATTTGTTCATTAGCTTCTGCTCCCTCTGCTGGATTGTAAAAGCAAGTAGCAATGAGAACTCTATTTCTAAAATGTATATATTCCCCACACCCCCACCACCAATTTTTGCATTTTAAAAACTCAAATGAAACCCATTCTAAAGATAAGACAGTCTAAACTTAAACTAGCATTATTTTACTTTAATTATCCCAACATATGCTTATCCTTCAATTGTATGTTGTTACTTTGTATCATTATTTTACAAATGTTAACCTCATTTGTTTTCTTTTTTTTTGTAAAGATGGAAATAAGCACATTTGCAGTGAATTCCAGAGCTTAATGCTAATATTTCCAGAATAATTCTCTTGTAAATATGCACTTAAAGTATATTTTCTGTTTACCTAATTGTTAATAAATCAGAAAGATGAGGACAAAATCTGTGTATTGAAACAATTCATATTGACTTCACTTATGCAGATCAGGGTTTAGAAGGTCCTTGATTAATGGCAGTGAGATTAAAAAATTATCTGATATCTGAAACACCTTCCCCCAAAAGTAAAGAACATAGAAAAATAAACAATTTAATTTATTTGGTGGATAAAAAGAATAGCAACAACAAAAATCCTGAGAGAATTCAGTAAATATCAAATTGGCATACAGTTTGTTGCAATTGTTTGTGTCAATACACATTTAAGTAATAAAATTAGAATAAATTTTAGTTTATTTATTAGAAATATGAAGTTAAAAAATACATATGTTCAGGTAACAAAAATAGCTCTCTTTGCTCACAGGTGAGTTACCTAGCCCAACATGCTTCAAGGTAGCCATTCAATAAAGAGAGACATATTCTGCCTATATACACACATATTCAGAAACCCTAAGATAAAAATTAGCTCCTGAGTCCCCAAGAATTTTGGAAATTAAATCATGAACAAAAAAAAGGTCCATATTTATTTAAGTTACCTAAAATGAGGCTTTCTTGCCAGTCATCCTATTAAAGGGCCAAGAAGACTGTGAATCTATAAATAGATCTGATTACCAACAGGAAGGGTAAACTTTTAAGCGTTTTAGCTTCTACATTTGGCAGTAACTGATTTTACCGTTAATCTCTGCAGCCTAGCAGCTTCATGGATGTCTATTTTTCATTACTTAAATTTGCTCTTCAGCAATATTTAAGGAATACAATCCAAATATATGCAAGAACTTTTACTTACTGTGGCTAAAAGATACGAGAGGAAAAAGAAATCCTGAGGTCAAATACACAATACAAAATGCATAGACTAATGTCAAAACATCTTCAAAGCAACATGCAAATGCAAATTTTAAGCACCAAGAGTTGTCACTTGGCTCCTGAAATCCTCATCTCCTTCATTTGCCCTCAGATTGTGTTCAATTTTAGTTCACAATGTATTTTTTTTTCCAGAATTCTAGCCTGTCATACCCAAAAATTTGGACTGAGACATTCTATTTTAGAATGCCATTTTTTGCAATCTTACACTTAAACTTACAAGATCAGAACCCAGCATGTTAAATCTACATAAGCTACAGGGCTAGTTAAGAGAGAATTTAATGCTGCAAAAGCTCAACTTCCTTATTCCATTATGATCTGCTTACTGAGTCCAAAAGACACATGCTTCATTAACTTACTTAAAGGTTTTAGTTCAAAGCAATTGTACAGCTTTTAACTTCTCATTGGAAACTGCATGTAATTCATGGGCTGGATAAAGTAATATTTCAATTACTTGAGTAAGATGCAAACATAAAATAAATTAAGATACAGATATCTGCTATCAATAACTATTGACTTTGGTAATGGTATATAATAGAGAAACTGAATACCATATTTGCCTCTATATATTCCAGCACAGCAAGGAAAGTTATAAAAAGAAATTGACAGGGAAACATTTACATTAACCAATACACAGCAAGATTAAACAGACTTTGAAAAACATTGAAATTAAAAATATATAAATTGTTAAAGTCACACAATTTCATTCCAAATTCAGTAAGAAGTACAAATGAATATACTGCAAAGAAATATTGTTCTTGTTTTAATGACAAGTAGCTTGAACACCTGATATCTATCATTTTGGGCCTCTACTCAAGAGAAGGTGTCTTATACATAAGGAAAGATATCTTTCTACATTCTTTCAATAATGATTAATAACAGGCAGTAAGAAAGAAAAAGCTTTAGAAAATGACTGTTGTTCATTATCAGTTCAACTCTAACTCATTATCAAAATTTCCATCTTAAATTATGTATACATGGCCATGCAAAACTGAATTAGGATGTAGTGCTTGGTGAATCTGTCCTTCTGTTTCCATGGAAACAGATGCTGGATTGCATTTCTTTAAGGCTAGTTTTAAAGTGGAAAACTACAGTACATTAATACTCCAGAAAGCTCGGAAGTTAACATATCTCATAAATATATCAGGTTTTTCAAACAGCAGTTATAGCATACCATATAACACATGCAGGGCATCTTTCATTTCTACTGAATTTCTTTACCTGTCTGATTCTCTCTTGCCATACCCACTCCTGCATCCCTATTTTGGTAGAAAGGCTCGAGAGTAAAGGTCTTTCCTTATTTGACTTTGTATTCTCAACATATAACAAAGGTTTCAGTTTGATATGGTCTGAATGCATTCATCCAAAGTTCATGTTGAAATCTAATCCCCATTGTGGTGGTATTAAGAAGTGGGGCCAAGAGGACCAGTGCCTCAAGAGATAATATGTCTAAGTATGAATCAGAAGATTCAAGAGGTGGAGACTTTTGGGAAGTGTTTAAGTCATGAGGGCTTCATCCTTATGAATGGGATTGGTGCCCTCATAAAAGAGGTTGAAGGGAGTTGTCTTGCCCCTTGTCCATGTGAGAATATGTCATTTGCCTCTTTTTCCATATGAAGACATAGCAACAGTGTGCCATCCTGGAAGCAGCCAGCCTTTACCAGACACTATATTGGCTGGCACCCTGCTCTTGGACTTCGTAATTTCTAGAACTGTGAGAAAAAAATTTCTATTATTTATAAATTACCCAATCTAAGGTATTTTCCCATAGAAGCCCTACTGGACTAAGACATCTCAAGTTCCCTTCTTATTTTTATTAAATAGAGATGGGTTCTCACTATGTTGTCCAGCTAGTCTTGAATTCCTGAGTTCAAGCCATAATACTGCCTCAGCTTCCTGAATAGCTGTGACTATAGGTGTATGCCAACATACTCAGCTTCAAGCTCTCATTTAATAAAAATATTTTGAATGATTAAAATATAATTAAATCATCTATTTCTCCCTCTAGTTCTAAGAAAAAGTGAGCTTTAGTGTTGGACTAGCATGTAATTTATCCTAACTTCAAGAGTTAACTAGCTGTGTGACCTATAGGCCAAGCACAAAAACTTTCTGTGTGTCAGTTTCCTTATCAACTCTGGGGTAATAACAAAACCTAAGTCATAATAGTTGTTCTAATTTTTATGCAATTCATATAAAGCACCTAGAATAACTGTTGGCATAGGAAATCAATAAATGGTAGCTATAATAATTATAACTGTAACTACTGGTATGCTACTATTCCTGCTAGGCATTGGGCTAGATGTTTTATGTCTTCAGTCATCACTATAACCCAGTGATAACTGAAGACATATTATCTTTACTCTGTTGACAGAGGTAGTAAAGAGGACACTTAATGCCACTTGAAATGAAAGCTGTAAGGCTAGGATGTGACCCCTCCTATGCTTGATTTCAGGGACTGGAAATTTTTCAATACACCATACTGTCTCTTTTAGATACTATGAAAGGCTCAATTCCTCTCTTTAAAATCTTTTCATAAACTATTTCTACAGATTAAAATATGATCACCTAATTCATTGTAGAATACAGCTAATTTGAAATCAGTAGTTTGTACAAAGGAATTTGCCCACACTATATTTTTACTTTTTAGAAAGTGAATTAGGTTTCCTTGATATAGTGCAGGACAGTATAAAATTTGGTTTTTAACTTGGAAGTAAACATTTAGTAGTTACAGAGCCCTGAATCTTTCTCAAGAATCACCTTGGTGGCCCCAGAGAATTTCCAAAAGTCCTCTTTGCTCATTTCTGTCCTGTTATAGCCCCTGGTCATTTCTCCTTTTAGAAAAAGAAATCGATGTTTACTAATGATTTGGGTCCATTAACAACAGTGACAGACACATTTTATAATAGGAATAGAGAAAGTCCCTTCTTCTGAGGATATAGTCAGGTTCATGAATGTTCAAACAAATTTTTGATAAATTGATAAGGGTATTAGATATTTTATTGGAGATCTTCAGTGGTTTATAATAACTAATATGCAAAGAGTGTTCTATTTTAAAAAGCACTGTCATACATTTTCTGTATTAAATATAAATCCCTGCGAAATCAGTGACAACATGAGGATGTTACATATTTGTAAACAATAGCAACAATACCCCCTCTCCAATAAAAAAAAAAAAAAAAACAACTGAGGCACAGGACTAAGTGACTAAAGTCACACTTAGAAAGTGGTAAAATAAATATATTACACATGAATTTTTTTACATTATTCAGATTAAAGTTAAATATATGTAAATCAAGCTCTATATTTACATGGCTAATGAGGAAGTGGAGACTTGGACAATAGGGCATGAATATGGAACATAAATCTGTCATTAAAAACAATTCAGCTTGGGCTCCAGTCACCTCAAGTATTTTTTTTTCTTTCATTTGTTCAAGTTAATTGCTAGTAAGGTATGTTTATAAAGTTTAAGAACAGTAAGGCGGCAGATGACCCAAAACAGTATAGATTGAACCATATAAATTTTCAGATATTCTATGATCACTATGACCTACAACAATGGCATTTTAATACTAAGAACATCCTTACTTGATAATTATTTCCTGAGTGCTTTATTTGTTGCTGTTGGAATGCTTTAATCACAACTGATGTTAAGGTAGCTTTGATTCCCATTAAGTGGAAAATTATCAATATGTAAGATATAACTTATTCTGACCAATTGAAATACATATATATGGTATATAGGAATATATTATATATAATCATATCTATGATATGTATGACTAGAGGATTATATATAATTATCAATCTATAAGTATGAATATATTATACATAAATATACTATACATACATTATATACATGTTTAGTCATAATAAAGTTTTTATTTAGAAATACATAAATTATGTTAAGCATACATTATATACATGTTTGTATAGTTATAATGAATATTTTATTTAGAAGTACTTTTGTATTATTTAGAAAAGAATGGTGCAGATCAGTGGTTTTCATAGTGTCTTAGAGACTCAATACCACCTTCGGAATAATATCAAGATATTACTTGCAGTTTTCACTTTCACTTTCTCCTGAGTGTACAGTTTTCTATAGGCTATTGTAATTAATTGTCTTATATTACAATAGAATGAATATCAAAGCACATATGACAATCCAGCTATCTTCTATTAAGCCATACATTAATGCAATTTACAAAAATATAATCAATGACAGTTTCTTCTCATTACTTGACTTTGCTTGGAAAAATATATTAACTTTTCAAAAATATGTTAGTAACGTAATTGTTTATGATATAATGTTTATTAAAGAAATGGGTTTTAAAGTCCTCAGTTTTAATTTAAATATAGTAAATATTAATAATAGTTGTAACTCACATGAACAAAAGGTCTTTGGAGTTCACAGTAAATTTTAAGAGGGTAAATGACCAAAAGCTTTAGAACTGTTGGTAAAAATATATTTGTTGTTGTTGTTGTTCAATCTTATAATTTCCTCTTATCTTTATGATTTCTTATGATGAAGACTTTATGGTCCTTGAAACATGAAAGTTATTTAAAATGATCTAATTAAAAATCCCTTACAGCATTTTCATAACATAAAAAATACTGAGCTCCTTAGAAATTGCTCCATTTGGAAAATATATTTTTAACTTAACCAAAATAAATAATTCATACCTCACCGAGTGAGTAATAACGTCTTGGGATCTGGGAGTCCGGATAGATGTTTTCTAGGTACCAAGAAAAGGGCTTACACTTCAGATTTTCTCTTAGTGTTTTTCTGACTGACACATCTCCATAATCCACTTTGACAACACCTGAAATTTTTCAGAGAAACACAAATCAGTTTGTGCTATTTTTGTTTCAGTATTGTTTCACTCCATTTACTTTGCTATCAGATTTTTCTTTATAATTCCAGCAAATTCAATTGCATATGCAGCTGCTACTACGCTAGAGTTTTACTACCATCTAATTAGTACATTAAATAGATATAAATAACACTTCTTCCATTGCTTATGACTTTTCAAATGCAAATATTTATCATCAAGTACTTGTACTACTTAGATTGAATAATTAACTAAATTTAAATTCGTATTAATTTAATATCTCATAATCGAAGCTTAACTGGGCTGGGTAATGTGTCTGTTTCTCCTTAATAAAAAATTCTAGTAGCTCCAGTGTTTTTGTTAATATTCATACTTTCCCTATAGTCACTTATTCACCACCTGTAGATTTTATGAGAAATTTAAATAAATAAAATTCATATAATAGACTGCACATGTGTTCTTTTTCTTGAACTTCTATCTAGTTACCATAAGCTTATTTTCTTATTGATTTATTGAGTTATTCTAAGCTACCCCAGTCCTTGAAAAAGTTAGTAAATACGTAAGTGTAAAGAAACTAACAGGAATATATTCACATGTATATATGAAAATTGCTTAATTTTATTTCACAGAGTATTTGACATTTAAATGATTATTTCCACAGAAAATCATTAAAGAATGCTTTCTAGTTGGGAAATAATAATAATGCTACTAATTTTTATATAAAAACATGATGACGATTTATTCTTTATTCATAATAAAACATTTGATTGAAATAACTAATAACTGTGACAAGAAAGCAATTAATTCTTAGATTATTCTGAAAATATTTCAATGTTTAACTCTTTTCTTTAAGGCCATTATGGAACACATTGGCACAAAATGGCCTAGTATTTAGGATATTCTATCCTAACCAAGTAACAGAGTCAATGAACTGTTCCCTAAAATAGGAGCAAGTGTGTAGACAATCTAAGTGTCTGTAACTAATGCCATTACCAAGCCACTATTTTCCAAAGCAGCAACACTCTCAAAACTCATCACTCACTAGCTCCAAACTCCTGTCTTCAGAATTCATGTTTTTTTCAAAATTAAATGTCATAGTGTTGATAGAAAGCATTTTGATGCTGAAGCAGCCAAACCACTTCCTTCCAAGAGAAAATATTGATTTTCCTAGCTGGTGTTTGGACAGAAAACAAGGTCTTTGGAGTTTTTAAACAGACAAATATTTGCTTTCAAAATAATTCTATTCAGAACTCCCAATCTGGAATGCAACCTCCAAAATAAGAGACTCAAACCAATTTAGTATTTACAAAATAAATCACTAGAATTTCTCATTAAGTACTATCGCAATTGAAATAATTGAATACGTAGTTCTCAAAAATCATATACAGAGATGTCATTGTGCCTGGTGGGGAGAAGAAACACTAACTTCAGAGAACTTAATTCAACAGTCAATTTTACTGTTCTGTTTTCATTTTTGAGGTGGGTGAATTTAATCGAGGTGGCTTAATATCACCGTCATGCAATATTTTTCTTTTGACTCTTCCCCAACTTCTTAAAATTAGATCTTGGGTCATTAAAAAATGGACAGCAAGCTAGTTTTACATGGTCATAGTGGCCAACCCCTGCTCTAAAAGATAAAGTCCTAGAAGGGTTTTATGAGCAGTTATCTGATTGAAATAAAAATTTCATTTGCTATTTTACATAAGGTCAGAGAAAACATTAATTGCGCACTTCAGATTTGGCAAAAAGTGGCTAGCGGAGAATTATATAGAAATTACTAAATAAAGCAAAAGCCTTCTTACCCTGCCACCTCTAAGCCATCTCTTGGCATTTCCACGGCAACTTGCTTTTGTTCTAATCCTAGATAATTATGCTAAATTTCCTTTAAAAATGCACAAAACTACTGTGGGCTATCTTAACATTTTGGTGAGAATGCCTTTTTCCTCTGAATCCATATTCTTCTTCTTAGAAGTGAGATATATTAAGAGACAGCAGACCTCACAGACACTCCATGTACTCCTCCACATTTCTCAGGGCCCTGCAGTTAGGTAGGGACATCTAACTAGTCCTGGCCAATAAACTGTGAGAGAAAGGGGTTATGTCACTTCTGAGAGATAGCAGCGGGTGGGAGGACTGGGGAGGGATAATGTTAAGAGAAATATCTATGTAAATGATGGGGTAATGGATGCAGCAAACCACTATGGCATGTGTATACCTACGTAACAATCCTGCAAGATCTGCAAATGTACCCCAGAACTTAAAGTATAATAATGATAATAATAATAAAGTTAGGAAAGCAAGTATGAGAGCTTTCTTTTCCTTTACCACAGGAACTGAGGAGGACTTGTATCCCAGTGGGTGCAGTTATAAGATGGTGAGTCTTTTCTTGTACTGTATGATTTAGTGACTGTAGTGTCAAAATTAGATTATTCAGATCCATGGTTTGATATGTAATCTCACTTGTTCCCCAAACTCTTATCTCTAATTCAAGCCTCTTCAAAGTAGGTTATCCCATTGTTTACCCAACAGTTTTATATATACTAGCCATCTCAAATTTGACAAGTCAAAAATTTGATTCTCCGATTTGCTCCACCTCCAAGGTTCTTCATTTCAGTAACTAGCACAAATATCTACTGATTTTCTCAAGGAAAAATAAATAATTTTCTTTCCCTCACACATATACATTTTTAACTCACTAGCAATTCCGGTTGGCTCTACTTCACAATATATTCTCAGCCACTCTACTGTTAATCATCCTGCTCTTAACTTCTCCCATCTCTTGCTTACACTAGCATTGCAATATTCTCCTAACTAGTCCCCAAAACATTTTACATTTTCTCTACCTATATTTTATTCAATATTGCATGTTCCTTAGATAATACATTTAAAATACAACTCAAATCATGTTACTCTCCTGCTCTCCTGATTTTCCATAATAATAAGAATAATTGAATGTCTCTTAATTATTGCCTGAAGATCCTTCAGAAAATAGCTCTTGGCTACCTCTTTGAATTCATTTATACTCACTCTGAAACCAGCCCAGTTGTCCCACAGAAGTGATGTTTATGGTTTCTTTTGAATAAACATGAAAAAATGGCCCTCCTGGTCTTGAAACTTGAGAAAATTACATTTATCTTATCTAATTTCCATGCTCAGGAAACCAGCCAAATAGTATCAAGGAAATGAAACTTACCAGATCACCATATCTGGACAGAGAGACATCAGACCCCCTCACCTGTCATGATTGCCTAACCACCTGTTTTTTGTTATCAATTCCTCTTCCTTATCCCTCCCTAATTCCTAGTCTCCCTTATATGGTTACATTTCTTCCCTGCTATATCAACCCCTAATTTTAGTCAGTTGAGGAGATGAATTTGAGACTGATTTCCCATCTCCTTGGCTGCAGCACCCTATTAAATCCTTCTTCCCTGTAAATACTGGTTATCTTAGTGATTGGCTTTCTGTGCAGCAAGCAGCAGGACCCAGTCAGGACCCCTCATGTTTCAGTAACATCTTCATTCTAGCCACACTGTTGTTTTTTTTATTCTTAACTTCTCTTCAAGCATGCCAAGTTCATTCATAATTCAACAATTCAAGGCTTTATGCTTCTCTTTTTTTCTGTCTGGAATGGTGTTACCCTGCAACTTCATGAGATGGCCTTCACTTATTCCAAGTCCTTGCTCAAATTTTACTTCTTCAGGTTTATTCCTATCAAAATTGATCCCTTTCTCTCATCTTCCTGGATCTTTCTCTATCTCTTATATAGATCCATTTGCTCATTGCCTTCTCAACAAAAACTTTGGATGAGTTATTTACTTTCTTGAAGGATAAGGTAACCTACCTGATAATCTCTTTCAAAATATAGTGAATATTAAATAATGTCTGGAAAATGCTTAGTACAATGACTGGCATGTAATAATTGCTTAATACACATTGTATATTGCATTGGATAGCTGTTGTTTTGCATGTCTGACATCCATTCTGTCTTCTGGTAAAAGTACTTGGGTTTTCTCTAGGAAACCATTTGTACTTCACTTTCAGCTTCGGTGGAGCTGGTTTCATTGCCTTCCCCACTCTCTTCCAGTTCAATCTGTGGGCACAGACTAAAGGCACATCACCAGAAAATCTAGTTAAAATGCAAATTGATTCAGTTGGTCTGGAGGGGGTACCTTAGGGTCCATATTTCTAACAAGCTCCAAAGGATCCTACTTTTACTCACTCTAGATTTTGATTAGCATCTAAAACAACTAGAGCATTCTATTTCTCAACCTTACATATAACCCAGATAACAATGAATGACTCAAGAATGGGCAAATAAACCAGTCAGCCTAATAAAAGTATACCCTTGAGAATATACTAGGACTCTTAGAAAGTTGAAACTATTTCCTCTGGAACTAGGTAGCTGTATAGATGAGTTAAGCCTAGAGTTTTTGGGGCTACCATACCAAAAAAAGGCCTATGAAAGTGACACCAATATAGAAGATAAATCCACATATGGAAAAATACAAAGTATGAGGGTAAGAGAGACTATTTAAAGATAGAAGGCAGAGGCCAAGCCAAGATTAAGGTAACAGATATCTGTTGTGGTCAAGTTTTTACAGGGAACTTTTCCAGGCACTTGGGATATATCTGTAAATAAAGCCAAATAATCTTCCTCCATGGAGTTTACATTCTACTGGAGAGGGAGCTAAATAAACGGTAAAGACATGAGAAGGTGATACATGCTGTGGAAAAAAATTGTATGTTTTTTAAGGCAAGTCTTTCAATGGGACATGCAAAAGCCATGTAAAGGCTTTGACAATGAGATAAAGATTCATAATGAGTAAGAACAAAAGAGGATTTTAATTAATTCCAGGTTTGCAGATTTCTTTAACAGCTAAACGATAAAATTTATCGGTTGCTGTATTTTCTAAATAAGCTGTCTATTCATTTAATCAAGCTAAATGCCCACGAATGATAGACTGAATAAAGAAAATGCGGCATATATGTATATACCCTACAGCCATGAAAAAGAATGAGATCATGTCCTCTGCAGGGGCATGGATGGAGCTGGAGGCCATTGTCCTCAGCAAACTAATACAGGAACAGAAAACTCATGAGAACACCTGGACACACAGAGGGAAACAACACACACTGGAGCCTATTGGAGGATGGAAGGTGGGAGGAGAGAGAGGATCAGGAAAAATAACTAATGAGTACTAGGGTTAATACCTGGGCGATGAAATAATCTGTACAACAAACGTCCTTAACACAAGTTTACTTATGTAACAAACCTGTACATGTACTCCTGAACTTAAAAAAATTATCTTTTATTCTTAAGTATATTGTACTATAGTGTTAAATTCACTCTTTAGAGAAATCATGTTTCAAATTTTAAATAGATATTAGATGGAAGATAAAAATGAAACTGGCCCAACTGTCACATAGAACTGATATTTATGGTTTTTTAAATATAAACATAGAAATTCACCCTCTCAGTCTTGAAACTTGAGAAAATTGTATTTGTCTTACCTGAGTTCCTTTCTTAGGAAACAGACTATCAGGCCAACCAGACATTTTCAAGGAACTGAAACTCACCAGATCACTGTGTCTGGACAGTGAGACACCAGACCCCCTCACCCATCATGACTGCCTAACCAACCACTGTTTCCTGTTGACAAGCTCCTCTTTCTTACCCCCCAATTCCAATTTTCCCCACACATGATTACGTTTTTTCTCTGCTATATAAACCCCTAATTTTAGTCAATTGAGGATATGGATTTGAGACTGATCTCCCATCTCCTTGGCTGCAGCACCTGATTAAAGCCTTCTTTTCTGGCAATACTTATTATCTCAGGGATTGGATTTCTGTGAGGCAAACAATGGGCCTTAGACCAAACCCCTGGCAATAATTATTTCAGTTAAATTCTTCCCCTAGTAGATGTGTAGTAAGTCTAGTAGTTCTGTTCTCTAAAATCAAGGTACCTGAAGAATACCCTAATTGCATGTTAAAGCTTACAGTTTCATGCACAAGAATACATATTTCAGCATAACTTACAAGAGATAATTATTTTTCTTCAATAAATAATGTTTAAGTGGGCACAGTGGCTCATGCATGTAATCCCCAGCACTTTGGGATGCTTAGGTGGGCAGATTACTTAAGGCGAGGAGTTCAAGACCAGTGTGCCCAACAGGGTTAAACACTGTCTCTAATAAAAACACCAAAAAATTAGCTAGGCATGGTGGTGGGTACCTGTAATCCCAGCTACTTGGGAGGCTGAGGCAGGAGAATCACTTGAACCTGGGAGGTAGAGGTTGCAGTGAGCCGAGATGGCTGTTCTCCAGCCTGGGCAACAGAGCGAGACCCCCCTCTCAAAAAAACCTCCAAAAAACAAAAACAAAAACAAAAACAAAAACAAAAAAGAATGCTTAAGGAAATCAAAATTATATCCAGTTGACAAAATGTAATCCTTGTATTAAAATAATTATGTCTGTATGAGAATATGGAAAAATGTTAATAAGTCAAATGTATGTTTATTATACAGTTATTATAATTAAAATATATAATAAAAAATTGAGATAAAGCAAGCTTTTTTCCTTTAATAGTCAAAACTCTGCAACTGATTATAAAGTTTGTTATATATGATGTCATATTAACAATATATGTTCACATTACAGGAGTAGACCAGAATATACAGTTTAAGCTAATAATTTTTTTGTAGTATTTTCTAAATTCCAAATAGAAAGTGAACTTTATTTTGTTATTTACTCTTAATAATTGTAATTAGGAATTTCATGAATAAAGATCTGCATTTTTTTCCTCTTTAAAAGTGATAATAAGCCACTGTTAATCCAGCTAGCAATTATTGTATTATATTGTCTCTAAATACCAAATTGTAAATGTTATTGCAAAAGCTGGATATCCAAATGCAAAAGAAGAAATTAGATTTTATCTTACACCAAATATAATAAATCAAATCAAAATGGATTAAAAATTTAAATTTAAGATCAGAAACTGTAAAAGTACTCAAAGAAAACATAGGGGAAATAGTCCGCATTTGTCTGGACAAAAATTGTTTGGATTCGACCCTAAAAGCACAGACAACAAAAGCAAAAATGGACAAGTGTGGTGGCTTCAAACTAAAAAGCTTTTGCACAGCAAAGGAACCAATCAGCAAAGTGAAGATAAAACCTACAAAATGGAAGAAAATATTTTTAAGTCATAGATCTGATAACGGATTAAAATCTAAAATATATGAGGGACTCAAACAACTCAAAAACAAGAAAACATCTCATTAAAATGGGCAAAGGTCATGAATAAACATTTCTCAAAAGACGACGTCCAAATGGCCCATAAGTACATGGGGAAAAAAAGCTTGTACCACTAATCATTAGGAAAGTGCAAATTAAAGTCACAATAAAGTATCGCCTCATACCTGTTGGAGTGACTTATCAAAAATATAAAAGATACATGTTGGAGAGGATGTGGAGAAATGGGAATTCTTAGATACTGTTGATGGCCATATAAATTAGTATAGTCAATGTAAAAATGGCATGGCGCTTACTTGTAAAACTAAAAATAGAACGACCACATGATGCTGTAATTCTTCTTCTGGATTTATATAAAGGAACTGAAATCAATATGTCAAAGGGATATCTGCACTCGCTTGTCCACTGCAGCATTATTCACAATAGTCAAGATATGGAATCAACCTAAATGTCTATCAACAGATGAATAAAGAGAATGTGGTATTCTACACAATGAAGTACTATTCAGCTGTAAAGAAGGAAGAAAATCCCATCATTTTGACAACATGAATGAAGCTGGAGAACATTATGCAAAGTGGAATAAACGAGGCAAAGAAAAACAAATACCACATGACCTCACTTATGTATAGAATCTAAAACAGTTGAACTCAACAGAAATAGGGAATGGAATTATGGCTACCAGAGGCTACAAGCATGAGGAGGGAGGAATGGGGAGTTGTTAATCAAAGGGTACAAAATTTCAGACAGACAGGAGATAACAGGTTTTGAGATCTATTGCTCATGATGTGATACAGTCAACAACAATCTATTATGAATTTTAAAATAGCAGACAGTAAATGTCTAATGTCTTATCACTAAAAATAATAGGTAAGTAAGGTTATGGATATGTTAATTAGCTTGGTTTATTTATTCCATGCTGTTTGTGTATATATATGTAATCTCAAAATATCACATTGTGCCTTATGATTACTGTTAAAACTTGTCAATCAAAAATATGAATAATCTATAAGCACACAAATACTGTATTGTTTCAGAGGTTTAGGAGATTTCTTGGAATTATCATTGCTGCCGTTTTGAAATTTAAAACTATTCCCTTAATCTACCTTTTTATCTATTCCTTATTTACCCAGTCTCATAACCTCTCATTAGAATGTCAGTGGACAGAAGTATATTAACTGGCTGACGGCCCATTCCAGCTAATAATACATAGTGATTATCTGTTGAATTTATCATTTACTATTATTACTGTAATTTTATTTTAATGGAATAAAAAGGAGATAATGAATTTTACCAAATCAGAGCTTCTGCACAGAGCTGTTACACAGAAGAGGATTATGAGACAACTTACAATTTATTTAACTCTAATATCCACAGTCAAAAGTTAGAACAGGTCTTGAGGCTGAGTTTTCTAAGTAATTACTTCAAACTTCAGTTCAACTTGACAATAAAGATCTCATATTCAAATGCTTGGTCCAAAATCAGTGAGAATATGGGAAATAAGAAAAATGAATATTTACAGTAGCCTTTTAAAATAAAGAACAATTTGATATCCACTGAGGCAAAGGAACTACAAGATCTACAATCACTAGACCTTTTTTTTAAAGTCAGGACCATCAAGGCAGTGTTTACCATCCTTCAGAAGCTAGAGCAGCCAGGGTATGTAGTCACCTGGTCCCTCTCTCACATATTTTATGGAAAAAGCAAAGGAGCTATTGATGCACTGATAATACCACTGACCTAACTGTGTGCATTTTGGTTTTGCTTTTATTGGAATTTTTATTCTAGTGGTAAAGACAGGTATTGTATGCAATTTATCTATTAATCTTTTTTTAAACTTCTAAAAATTATTCAAGGAGTATATATTCATTGCAGAGAAAACTAAAACATAAATAAGCCTGAAAAATAAAATCACCTCTAATATAACTACACTTGTATTATGATTTTTCTAGACCTTCCTATTTATGTGTAAACATAGATACATCTTTTCTTCCAAAAATTTATCCATACCATAATATACATTTGCAACTTTTTCCTAAAACAGAATGTGATGAGCACTTTCCCCAGTCAATTGGAACTTTTCTGTAATTTTGTTTCTATGCTTCTATGGCATTGTATTTTACAAATTAGTCATAATTTACTTAATAATTCCCCTGCAGTTGGACATTCAAGTTGTCTCTAATTTGGAAGTTTATAACCAACAAATATCTTTGTACACATTTTATATTATATGCTTATTTCATTATTTTCTAGAATCAAAGTATTTTGATAAATCATAAGCTATATAATATATACTTACAGAGAATGAGAGTGTGCACTTTGACCTGCTCTCCAGAAAGGTACTAATTTTAACACCCTTCAATGTCATAAGAAGTCAATTTCTCCTCCACAACACTGAATATTTTAATTTACTATTTAATTTACCACTTTTTGTTATGTGAAGGTAAGTGGTATCTCATTATTATTTAAAATATATTACTAGTGGGCATAGTTCTTTTCATATTGGCCTCTCTATTTCCTCTTTTATGAACTGTCCATTCTTCTCCAGTTTTCAATTCATATGTACATTTTTGATGTATAAACACTCTTGATAAAGCAAGCATATTTACCATGTACATTGCAAATATTTTCAAGCACCTTTTTTGCAATACATAGCATTTTATTTTTCACATGTTAATTTCTAAGAATCCTTTCCTTTGTGTTTTCTATCCTTAGTATCATGCATAGAAATGCCTTTGCAATCTTGAGATAACAAAACTGTCCAGCTATATCTTCCTTCCATTTTTAAAATGTTTTACTTCATATTCTTTTTGCATTTAACTTATCAATTATCTTAAATTTATTTTAAGTAAATTATCAACCATTTTCCTTTTGGACTTTGTTTTGTTTCTTTGTACATATAATAAAATCCAGCTTTGAAATAAGGCACTTGTTTCAGTTTGTCTTGATTAATGAAAGACACTAATCAGACCTCTAATATATCTTATAGCTTGAACAGTGTATAGGTTATATAATGTAGAATTAACTTAGTCTAATACATAGCTGTATATGTCAGTGTTATTTTGACCCCTATCAAGTCTAAAGATTATGATACTGGTTTTAATTTGAAAGTGGCCCAATTGTCTCACAGAACTGTGCTTATCATTTCTTTTGAATAAGCATAAAAATTGACCTTCCCAGTGCTGAAGCTTGAGAAAGTTATGCTTGTCTCATCTGAGTCCTTTCTCAGGAAACCAACCATCAGGCCACCCAGATAGCATCAAGGAACTAAAACTTACCAGACCATCGCATGTGGACAATGAGATGCCAGACCACTGACCCATCATGATTGTCTTACTGACCACCTGCTTCCTTGTGATCAACTCCTCTTTCTTACCCCTCCCTAATTCCTGTTTTCTCACATATGGTTACATTTTTTCCCCCGATATACAAACCCCTAATTTAAGTCAGTTGAGATGAATTTGAGACTATCTCCTATCTCCTTGGCTGCATCACTAAATTAAAGCCTTCTTCCCTGGCAGTACTCATTGCCTGGGTGATTGAATTTCTATGCAGCAAGCAGCAGGACCCAGACTGAATTTCCAGTGTTTTGGTAAGACATTGAGAATCAATACAAAAAACAGTGACCCCAAACTTGTAACTGTACTAGCATTTTGTATTATGCTGAGACTTCTGACGATCTTGTCATACATGTTGTTGCTATTGTTTTGTATTTTGTTTTTGTAAGAAATCTCAGGAGTAATTTCTTTTGTGGACTCAGAAACAGGAGAAGTTGTGTTTGTCCTTAGCAACTGGCTTGTTATATCTGACAAACACTGCTAACTTTATAATTGATGAGGTATCCCTCTATATTTTTCCCATGTATCATATGAATTTAGAATGTAGAAAGCCATATTGAACCATTATTGAAAGAGGATACTCAACTATCCATCCATGCAGTATAGTTTAGTTAGACACCAGAAGTATTGGAACAGATGAAGTATTACTTAAGGGACTTCATGTTCCAGACTGCACAATAAGCACTTTTGTACACACTCTCATTTAGTCTACATAGCATTTCTATCTATTATTAAGGATGAACAAATTAAGACTTTGAATAGTTAAATTATTAAGTATACTTAGAAAATAGCAGAAATAGGATCAGATGTTCACTTTTATCTAATATCAAAATCCGGGTTCTTGTTCACTCTACCAGAATGAGGTCATAAAACTGGAGAAAGTTTGAAAAACTTATAAAGAGAAATATTTTCCTGGGTACAGAACACGGTAATTATCATTCCTTGAATGATAGGATTCACGTGACAAATTCTTCCTGACCTATCAATGTGATTGATCCAAGATCCCAAACTTGAATTCATAGAAATAAAAAATCAATAATATATAATCATAAGTTACTTTATTCATTTGACAATTAAATACAAGCCAGAAGATTTCAGTGTGCAACTGACTGAGAAACCAAAATATTTCCTAAGGTGCTTCACAAATTGTATCCCATCCATAACTAGTTCTGCAGGATGCTAGTTAGATATAACTGTTTCTTCAGTTATGTGCCACATGTTATCTTATCGGAACCTTTCTGAAATAGTGCTATTTTATAATCAATGGTATCTTACCATTGGTATTGGTGAGACAGCAACTTTATTGTAATTATCACTGCTTTCGTATGTACAAATATGTTCTCCCCTCTCTAAAATCAGTAGCCAATTGCAGTTTCATTAATGGCCATTTAAATTAGGGGGCATTTTAATGCATTCTAATTGTTTGAAAAAGCTTCCTTTGATGCCTTCTGGTAAAATAAAGTACCAAGATAAAAATTTCCCGAATGGTTTCAGGTACTTGAAAGACTATCCCAGGCACAATAATGAATCACGATTTTAAGAAAATCTAGATGTCAATCATCGTGATGGCACTGAGAATGACAGTGGGTAGGAAACACATGTACATCAGTTAATTTGCATTGAAAAGTGATTCAAAAGAGTCAACCTGCAAATATAAAGCTGCTTGATCAATTCATTTTCTTATATTTTATTTTTACGTATATACAAGAATAACACGATTTGAAAGCTGGTTTTGAATTAGTTATGTCTAAAAGAGTTCCTTAAATAGGGACAAAATAATTCTAGGCGAAAAGGAAGCTATGCATTATAGTTTAACTAAACAATTTTTTTCTTAGAGATATATTATCTAATGGTGATCTTCAATTGATGACAGTCTAAATTAGATGAAATAGTTTTTCCTTAATAATTCACAATCTGGTTATATTTTAATAGAAAGAATGAGTAAAACAAAATTAAATAGGTGTCTTTAAACAGTACTTATAACTTTTACTATGGTAAAGTGCATTATAAATAACCAAAGTAGTTCGTATTTTCCAGATTTATTTTCTCCTTTCCAGAATTTGAGACAATAATGTTCCATTGAAAATATTTTAAGAAACACAGATTTGTTGTATTTTCTATATTTAACTCAAAATATTAGTCACTAACAAAATATAAATTGATTCTATTAGAGAAAAATCTTCCTGAAAAAAACAATTCCTTCCATGTACTTTTCAAATTCTTCCATTAACAAGTTTCAATTACAAGATTTTAATTAAACCAAGAGAATGACAGCAAACACAAACACATATTTGTTGATATGTGCATTTACATTCAGTTGCTAGAACAGCATCTGGTGCCAGTAGACATTCTCTAAATATTAGCTGAACTACTATTTGCAAAGCTCTGTCATGTGCCCTCTCTTCTGTCTTATTCTCTCTCTCACTCTGTCACATATATGTATGTTTTAGAACTATTTCTCTATATATTTGCTTTTATGACTTAGAATGACTACTTACACTTACTAAAAAGTGTTTTGAACTTATTTAGATATAAATTTTATATTACTCTTGTAATATGTAGATATAGCTATATAGAAAGGAATAAGTTTACGAAAAAATTGGTTTCAAAGTATTAGTTGGTCTCAATAAAATATCATAACAGTAATTTTTAATATTTATTAAAGTGTATTGGTCTAGTCTGTATTTAGTCAGCATTCTGTTTTGCAGAGCCAATAAGAAAATCTAATCATGTTTTAAAATTATGAGTTAGTATGGAAAAAACCCATTATGACCCAGGAAGACTACTGTGAATTGTTGTCACAATTTAGTAAATCAAGTAGCATCTGAGATTATATTATGGAACATGTGAACTCAAACCAAAGAAATAATAACTACGAATAATCAATTCTTGACTAGGCAGACTGTAAACATAGGGCATATAATTTTTTTTCCAACAGGAATGATCTTTATAACATCTAAAGATTTCTATTTATACAGCAGTGGTAATAATAGCACATTTTTCTGAGTGATACCATGATTATGAAATGAGTTAACATACAAAACACTCCAACAGTGCATCATGCATAGTAAGTGCTCACTAAATATTACCCATTATGTCTGTTGTTTTCATGTGGATATGCACCTCAAGTAGCACATCATCTCCTAACAGAAAAGTAGGCTAGCTATTTTCTAGGATTGTGTATTTTTGTTGTATATCAGATTAATGAAGTGGGAAATCAATCACTTACTCTGGCTCAGATGCCTTTTCAGTGAGAAGTATACCATTCATCATCTCCAAGATGTCTCAGAATTGCACTCCTCAGATATCATTTAAGGTCTCAGCCCAAGGATTTTTAAACCCCAAAGTACTAACAAACATGAAACTGATGCTCCACACCTCTCTGCACTTGTCATTTCTCCCATCTATATTTGTGCACCAGGGTGATTTTGACATATACACCACACATTAACAAAGAAAAATACAAATTCCATAACCACAATCTCTCAGTTAAGACACACTATTAAGAACAGTAGAAACTGAGATTTTTTTTTTAAAAAATACTGTTTTAAAAGAACACGTTCATTTGTGGATTGAAAGAACAATTGTAAAAATTACTCTTGGCCTCAACTGTCAACCAATTTTCCCCTTCTGTCCTGAACTGCTATAAATGAGTAAGCTGAAAAAGGCTACAGAAGAATCATTAGTCACCCCCGGGACATTGTGCACTGTTAACTGTGGAACAATCTATGACCAAAATTTCAATAACCATGAGTTTGACATATGACTTTGGAGAATGGTTGAGTAACATACTGCTCCTGGGTTTCCCATACAGTATTTATCTTCTTCTAGCACTGCTCATGTCAAAGAATTGATACTGAAAACAATGCAAAGTTATTTATTGCATACATAAGATGCACTTCAAAAACTAAACACTGCGTGGAATGAGAACCTCTCAGTAGTCACTAAATAAGGGAAACATTCAGTCATGATGAAAGCAGGCCAAGCATGTCAGCTGTACTATTGTGATGCTAAAATATTCTCCTACATAATAGTCTAGTTCTCTATTACATAGAGAATTCTAATATGCCACTCTTCTTTTTTAGAGCTTTATATTTTTCTCAAGAAGTCATTGGTCCTGGACTATGCTACCATTTAATTTAACAAACCCTCTGTGTCCACAGAGGCGATTGGGCAGCTGAAGGGGAAGGCAGGATGCCAACATCTTGAAAGGAAACAACGTGCGTGTAATGTAGTTTCTGTTTTCTGATGAGGTTTTCATTTGTCTAGGGGAAAGGGAATCATTTTTAATTATATCATAGCTGTGGCATTCAAATGCACAAACTCTGAAGAGCATCAGGAGTGTTTCTTAAAATACATGTAATTTGCAAATGTTGATTTAAGCTTCTCACATTATTTCTCTTGTCCTCTAACTCTGCCTGTTGCAAACTGGAAATACCTCAGAATCACTGGTCAAAAGATGAAAGCAGCAGCTGCCAAAGAATTCTGTGGAAAAAAATTTCAATACAGTAAAAATTTAATTATTAACAGCAGTATAAAATCAAAAAAAAATGCATCAAACTTGTAACCATTTGCATTAGAAAATGACCTTTCACAGATGAATAACCTGAGGCTTGGAAATAAGATTGGACTTGGGTGAAACACAACAGCTCACAATGGAGCCTAGGTTTCCTGACTTCCAGGTTAGTGTCCTTAACATCTGTTTCTTCATTCATGTTTTGTTTTGCATCTTGTGTTACACACTGTCCTGGGTGATGGGGATACAATGTTGCACAAAACATCTATACAGTTTCTTTCCTCATCAGCTTAATCAGGATTTAATAAAACAGCCAACACTAAAAATTAACAAATGTGAGATTACAAGTGTATTTGAGACATGTATAGAGAATAAACACAAACAAATGGCAACTGATTCACTGGTGGGCAGGGAAGCGTGGTCAGGGAAGGCTTCGCTGAGGAAAGTAATGTTTGAGCTGAGATACAGAGTGGGTGGGCATTACAGGAAGTGCCTCCTGGTTCAATTGTTTGGGGATATATTGATAAAAAGTGGTTTTTATTTGGCTATTTCCAAGGATTGTTCACTTGTTTGGTTCCACATTATTTTCTGTAGCAAACAGACCCTAAAAAGGCTTATTATTTATCCCTACTTCCTGATCTTCATGTCTAGTTGTGACCTCTTGCCCTTGAGTGTGGCTAGAACCTATGACTTGCTTCTAATCCAGAAAATACGACAAAGGTGATGAGGTGTCACTTAGATGATAACACTACATCTTGCTAGCAGAAACTATTTATTCTCTGCATTTCTGGCATTGGTAAAGCAAACTGCCATGTTGTAGGCTGCCTTATGGAGAGGGCCATATGATAAGAAACTGCTGACAAACAGACAAGAAACTAAAAGGTTTCAGCCTGACAATCTGCAAGGAACTAAATGCTGACACAGAAAATTGGAAGCAGACTCTTCCCCAGTTGAGCCATGAGATGAGACCGCAGCCCCCATCAACATATTAACAGCAATTGTGAAAGACCCTGAAGCAGAGGCCCTAGCTAGGCTATCCCTGGACTCTTGAGAAATATGTCTGGATTTCAGCCACTAAGTTTGTGGCAATTTAGTACAGGCCTTTGTACATATTGATAGATAATATGTTGCCCTTTGCATCTTTTTAGATTTCACTTGGAATATCTTTTGATGCTGATAAAGCATTAAGTCCTTTTTCATCTTTGAAAATCTCCCAGAAAAAAAAAGAAAAAAAATTCCGGAAGGACTACTATAAAATTGTTTAGATCACTATTAATTTCTTAATATATACATTAAAAATCTTTTAAAAGTTGAACTTTTAGAAGCATTAACACATAACTATTTAAGGCTACATACAGATATGCTATCACCTTTTACCAAAATGTCACCCTAGAGTCTAAAAAGCATTAGGCTGAAAACTGTCAAGCAATGGAGACTTAGATTATTAATTTCATTCATGTAAATGATCCTTCTGAGTATGAATTTCAGTGTATCACATGCTAGCTATATGACCTTTTATAAGTTGCTTTATTCTTTGAGAGTAAAACAGATATAACTTTTAATACTTCATGGGATTATTATGACGAAATAAGTAGAATGATATATACAAAGTATCTTGGCACAGTGAGAGATAAAGAATGTTAACTCTTGTGTCAAAAAACTGATAAGTACCTTTTGCTCAGTTACATAAATGTTACAATAAAGTACTTCATGATCTAATAACAGGTTACTGTCCTATTTATTCCTTTTTGCATTTTTAAATATAAATAGAAACATTTTAAAAGTTTAATTTTATTCCTTCTGCTAGATTTAAAAAATTCAAAAGCAATTTTCGGTGATTTTAGTCATGGATTAAGATATTTGCTACTTCACATAACAGTCATTATGTGTTTTATTAATATTTTCATGGGGTTCAGTAATCTTAATCCCTTTAATCTTTTTAAATGTTATTACTTAATTTTGCAATTTTTTTCCTGCCAAGTATTCAGTATTTACTCAGTTAAGAGTTACTCTGCAAGGCACTGCTGCAAAATTCATTGCATATTTTAAGAGCATTAAAATTGTACAGTTACTACACAGTGTAATTATAGATTTCTGTTTGTCAGTAAACCAATGCTGAGTTTCAATATTTAAGAACACAGACATTATAGGACTATTCATATTAAGTAATTATTAACACACCAGTATGTTTTTACATTTTAAGCAGTTTCTAGATGATTTAAAGTTTATTTTAAATACACGAGAATCAAACAGCCTTCTAAGGAATTGAATATGTAGAAGACTATTAGACAATATTAATGGACCAAAAATGAATTATTTTAAAATTATCTGTACTTAAGCAATATCTTAATTTTCACTCATAGCTTCATAACAGAGATCTCTACTATTAAAGATAGTCTGTAGTAAGATTAAAAAATGTTAAGAAAGTTTGATAAACCTGGTTTATGAAAATCTAGTTTAAGGCTCTAAAAAATGTAGAGAAAGGTACATAGCATTTTGCAAGGTCAGTTTGTTTTATGAAGACATATTGTTAGCCCTTAGTCAATATGACACGTCTTATATGAAAGTACAATTTTTTAACCGTTTTACTAAGATGAGCTAATGTCATAACATTTAGTTTATTTTTAAAATTATAGTTAATGTAGTTTTATTTTCTGCTTTAAAAGGGCTAGCCATCATTTATTACACACACATTATGTATTTCTAGCCCTATATTCTATGTCCTCTGAAATTACTGCTGTTATTATGGTTTCGTTTTACGTAGTTTAATAGGACATTTCCTTGAGACTGGGCCTGAAATATTTTAATGTCACAGTTATAATTGAAGCCAAAGTAGAGGCATCGTGACAAAATGGTGTAGATCAATTTTTCACCCAAGGTAATTTGTCTTTAAAAATGTTTATATTACTTCCACTGACATATTGTAATTGTAAATACTTAAGGGGTACAATTTGATGTTTTGATACTATATATATTGTATAATGATCAAATCAGGGTTAATCTCACTCATGTGTGGAATTAAAAAAAAAAAGATACAGTATCATATAAGCAGAGCCAAAGAGTTGATACCAGAGAATCAGGAGGGGAGGAATGCAAGAGGTTAGTCAATGGTTATGAAGAAAAATGATCTGTGACTTCAAAATTCACAACATTTGACACATATTTTTGTAAGACAGCAAATCGTTGCAACCAATCTGTGCCCTGCATTGTTTAACATAGGTGGAATAAAATGCAATTTTTGTGCATGTGTAAACTATATTAAATTAGGTACCTATAACACAGAAGATGGATAATGGTTTTGAAGTAAATTTCCTACAGCTCAGGCATTTCCTAATAGCAGGAGATATGGAAATAAGTCAATCTCTCCAACTTAAAAGTATTAGTTATATACTTCCTTATCTCTTAAGTGAAGGCACAAGGCTGCACATTGCAGATCATTTCTAAGATAGTCAACCAAGGAGTCTCAGTAATACTTGTGATAAATGATCAATTCTTAATCTGAATATTGAGCAAGTATAGCAGAACAACCTCTTTCTGGGATCCCACTGAACCTCTTGAATGAGAGTTGTACTTAAATGTGGTGTATAAGGGTGGGTTTCTCTTATAGAGAATTGGCATTCTCTGTGTTCATTCCTCAGACAGTGACTTAAGGTAAAATAGTCTGTGGGTCTGAAATGTGAGTAGTGTATTTGAGGTTGGGGGCACTCTATAAGGACAGGGGTCATATAAATGCAGCCACAAGGAAGACGACCAAGATAATCTAGCCAAAAAGGAATGCATTCCAAAAGGGTGGCATGTCTTTAGAGACTGAGCTTTGATTTCCTCTCGGTCACAGCATCATATGATCAACACAATAAAGACTCTCTGTGAAGCCTCTGGCTACCCTATCTTACATGGCCTTTCCTTCTTTACCCAGTTCCCTTTCAAATCTACTAATTTCCTCAGCTGCTATCATAATCTATCTTATTTATTGTCTGTCTTCATACTAGAAGGTAAGCACAATGAAGAAAAAAAAATATTTTGTCTGTTTCATGTACTTCTAGAGCCCTAGGACCTAGAGGAATATCTGGGACATATTAGAATGAATTAACTATTATTTTTAAGTCAGATTATCTATGTGTATGTAACTTTTCATTTTTATTTCCTCTGTGTTCTCCCCTAGGCTTTAGTGAAGTCTCATTTAAATAATTTGAGGTGAATGTATGGACTAAAGCCTCTGAGTGGTTCCTTCTTTCATTGTTATATTTAGAAGTTCCGGGATTGATTTAGAGGGGCAAGTGCAAAGAAAAAGCTAATTCCTCCCTGCCTCTCTCCCTCCTTCCCTTCCTAACTCTGTCTCTTATCTTTCTTTTGTAAATGCCAAGAAATTTTCAGTTGCAAAAATGAAATAAACGTTTCTATTGTCAATCCGCATGGGCCATAAATATGTGAAAAAGACTGGTCACAAAAAAGACAATGAACAGAACCCAGACAACTCAAAGAGAAAAAAAACCACTGAATGAAAATATTTAGGTCCTTATCAAAGAGGAATTATATTATCTTCTGTAATTTAATATTTGTTTTATATACTTACCAAGCTAATATATATTTAAATATAAACAATTTACATTGCCAATTATTCTCAGCAAATCATTTCACTGTTTTCAGAAGTATTATTTTAGATAATCCTTCAGGTAGAATTATAAAAATATACCTGAACTAGGTGGATCCTAACATTGTATTATATTCCAGGTCCTGATGCTAAGAATATTCAAAATAAGTTCTACAGCAACACTGACAGATTTCTGCTTTAGCAAGACTTAGTCTTTTCTAGCTGTGGAATTGTATATTCACTAAATTATAAAAGAAGGAATAAAGCTGTAGGTAATGCATTGGCAAATCCTTAGATATTTGTTATAGTATAGGGGGCAAGTCTTAAGAATTTTATGCTTTATTTCTTCAACCCCACTTTATGGAAACGTAGAAAACTCGTAAATAATACTGTCCTAGATATGAATGAGTTTGAATTAAAAAAAAAATCTAGTCATGATTTCTAAATTGTCTTTTTTGCCATAATATTCTCATAGTTATAAGTGGACATGATTAACCTGTAATTTGTTTTCATTTGATGTAAAAGATATTCAGTATAATTTGGATATTAATTTTGACTTTGACATTAATTTAAAAGACTTCAGTAAGACTCAGACAGTAAGATGTTGTGATGTGTACTTAAAAAAATTTATTAATGGAATTTGTTTTAAATAAAAGCGTTAAATTCTTACATTCTTTAAAAAAATCTATGTACCAGAAAAAAATTTATCATCTTTATGTGCTAACTTAAAACAAGATTATAGAAAAAAGTACATGATTTAGCTCAAATTATATATATCCCATTTACAAAATATGCCTGGAAAAACACCCATGTTCTTTTCTAACTATATAATGCAACACATTAGCAAAAATATATGTCATTAAATAGAATTTGCTGAACTCATAATAAGGGAACTCTAATGAAGATGAGATTTGTTAATTAAAAGCAATACAATTTTTAGAAAAGAAAGTGAGGTGACTGAAACACCCCATTCTGTTTCAACCATCTTCATATCCCAGTTAAAGCTATCTTAATTATGAATTTTTTTTTAAAAGATGGGGTTTCACCATGATGGCCAGGCTGGTCTTGAACTCCTGACCTCAGGTGATCCACCCACCTCGGCCTCCCAAAGTGCTAGGATTACAGGTGTGAGCCACCGCACCCGGCCTTGAATTTTCTTAACAAATAGAATGTCTTTATTGGGTATTTAACTGTTCCATATAATTGTTTCCAAGTGAAAAGAAGGATAAATCATATCCCTTTTGACTTCCTTTTGTGATATAATGTGGGCTTTATATTTTGTTAAAGCTGGATATATATATTCGGTAATAACTAGATTCTTCCAATAAAATGTATTTTAAAGGAATTACAAAATCTCTAAGTGAACATGTCAGGTTATGTATTGCTAGCACAAAAGGAAATCTGATGTGGATTCTCAGTCTTTATTACTCAAAGCATCCAGTAGATGGAAGCCTTTCCCTTTTAAAACTTAAAGCTGCTTCAAAAGCATGCACGCAGTCAGATTTGCTATTCCCTTCATGGAAAAAACAGGTGCTCTCCCAAGAGCATATCAGAAAGACCACAATTTGCGTGATTTGTAAGTGGTTTGAAAATTGTATTATTAAAGTCAAGTTGTTTTGACACCCATGAGTTGAATGAGAATGGGAAGAATAAATTGATTGATTCCTGAAGCTAGTCTCTTGGTGGCTGCATGAGTTTGTCTTCCTGCATTAGTGTCCACATTCCTGTTGTCCTTTTTCAGTGATAAATTTCCCAGGCTAGTGGTTTCATCTCTTTCCGTCCATTATTGTTCCTTGGAAGCAAGCCCCCAATGTGCAGAGAAGGACATTCTAAATCAGATCCTCCTGGAATGAGCAAAGGAAAGCAGCCCAGGTTTTTCCAGAGGGTAACACTAAAGCACACAGAACGTTTCCTCCTTGTCCCTATATATAGCTCTACCTTTTTATCTTGGGCCTGTCCTCTATTTTCTTACCAGTCTTAAGTATTATTTCTGTGAACATCCGTAGATTGTATTTACACTTCCCTGTCCAGGAAATGAATGACTGTATTCTAAATGACTGATCAGATTTAATAATCGAGATTAAATCACTATTAGAATGGTTATTTAGCTCATTTTCTTTTTGAAAGATAATTAAAACAAAGGTAGTTAAAAAAATAAAAATCTGGGCTTGCAGCATTTCAAAGCACAGTATAAGCTGGATTTTTTTGTTAGTTCAAACCTCAATATGGAATCAACACTTCGTCAGGGAAGCCACACTTTAACTGCAAAAGGGGCAGCTGAATGATGTTTCCATGTGTTTACAAGTCGTAACTAATGAAACAATTATGCGCAATGACAACCTCTGCTGGTATAAATAGGGTACTTGAAATCAACTTTACATACTTGCCATCAAATTACATCATAATTAGGTATTTAAGAGTTCTCCCACCCTTTTTTTCCTTATTCAATTCTGAAGTATATAGTTCAGCTTTAATTTAGAGCCTTCTCTCTGGTAACGGCTTCTAACTCCTCCAACTGCTCATCAGTTTTCCTTGTACTAAACAAGAACGATCAGCTCACGTTTTATTGAAAACTCATTTAACTGTCTCTCCATATGCCTTTAAGGACAAAAAGGCAATTATGCTTTATTAAGATTTGAAAAACAACAACTACAACAGCTTCTCCAAATTAATAATTTGTAAGTATTCCTTCTTCAACAAAGGGGGATCTTGGGTAAAGTATTTGCATGATGTTTGCCTAGTATTAGGAATTCACCCTATATCTCAGTGGCTCTCAGCAATACAGATAATAAAATCATATTACCAATTTGCAAAATGGAGGTTTCAGACTCCCAGTCACAACCTCATTTCTATACTGCACAAGAGTGAAGAAGGAAGGAAGCCAGGAAAGGAAGAAGGCTGGGAGTAAAGACAGTACTTTGTGTTATAATTGGTGAACTGTCTCAGTTGGTAAGTCTGAAGGAAAACTCACAAAAGGCTTTGAGGAGTTGTAGCAAATTTTGAACACAACATTAGCCTCACATCTTGAGATCAAAAAATGGCACTCGGATGCACATGAAATCTTAAATAAAATAAAGAAAAACATAAACAAAACCCACAGAGCTCTATTTTTGTTATTGTTCACACTCTGTAAGAATCCTTAAAGGTCCTTAAAACACTACTCCTTCCACACTTGTAAGCTGCTATTACAAGGCCAAGGGAAGACTTGTGCCCAACATGGGAAAAGGTTTGCTGTTACTATTCTGCAATTAAAACCTGTTTCACGTCTTTTGACTTAACAATTATGGAAGTAAAGGCAATGTAAAAAACAGTGGAAACATGGGATGCTATTTTAAAAACAGGTTTGATTTTTATACAAGATCTTTTGAGGGCAAAAAGTCCAAAGTCCAGTGATGAAATTATCTGTTCTATCCCTTACTGTTTACATGGTCCAAAAAGATATATTGTTCGTTGAAGATATCAGTTTTCTTAGCAGATTGAAAGTCTGAACTAGACAGCTCTCACGGTTTTGAATTTGAATTTAAAATTATCTTCAAGGTTTTGAATGATCAAGACATGACAGACAGAATCAAATATGAAGGGAACAGAAAAATCCTGGTGCCATTATGATTCAAGCCTCAATGTAAACAGTGAGTATATATGTGTAACAGAACCTCAGTTTTCTTATAACATTTTTTTAGTATTTAATTTGGTAATTAGCACAACTAAATTTAATGTATTTTTTTCTTTTTTAATAGTGTTTCCTCATACTGTACCAGATGTCTTAATTTCAGCATCTGGAATAAATAAGTGAAGGTTTACCATAAAATTTATAAACACTGAGGAAATATTTTTGCACATGATTCTTTTTATAACTTTTCATTACTCTAATTGACTTTGATGTTAAAGTACTTAAAATATTTTGACTTTTTAAAAACAAAATTTTAGGTATCTTAGCTCCTAGGAATAATGTCCTTTGAAAAGTGTTCTAAAAATTCTTTTGACAGTATTAATGATGAAATAAAAAATCAAGTTTATCTTCTAACTTATTTTAAAATTACATTGAAAAGGGAAACAAGTAAATGGAGCTTATACAATTTTCATGATTTAAGTATATCTGTAAAAGGAATGATTTTTTTCAAACACAGAACAACGTATGCACACTGAAAACTTAAATATGCTGAAAGAGAAGAATAAAATGTAATAATCACAATTTCCCTACCACAAAATAAGCATAGTTAACATTTTATCATCTTACTTTTTATTTTGTATTTTTCAGCTAGCTGAAAACTGTATTTTGTGTTCGTGTTTTTTATATTTTACCTCATTTCCTAAGAAATTTCTTTTTTTTTTTTTTTTAGAAAGAAAAGGAGAGGAAAGAAAGTGAGAGTGAAAGAAAGAAAAAAAAGAATGTAAGAGAGAAAGAAAGAGGAAGAGAAAGAGGGAGAGAGAACAAGATTCTTGTTCTATTGCCCAGGCTAGAATGCAGTCTAAAAATTGGTATTAAAAACCTCTTTTATGCCAATAATTGTACTTAACAATGGAGACAGGAAGGAATAAGGGATGAAAATAACAAACAAGCAGCCAACCAATATTTTATTTAAAGCTGTGAAATGCTAGGCAATTGCTGAGGAGTGATTTACTTCCATTTATGTGGTCACTTTTAAAATAGGTGTAATGTGATACTGAGAAAAATGTATGTTTTGCAGATTTGGGGTGGAGAGTTCTGTAAATAATTGTTAAGTTTACTTATTCCAGGTCTGAGTTCAGGTCCTGGATATCCTTGTTAATTTTCTATCTCGTTGATCTGTCTAATATTGACAGCATAGTGTTAAAGTCTCCCACTATTATTGTGTGGGAGTCTAAGTCTCTTTGTAAGTCATTAAGAACCTGCCTTATGTATCTGGGTGTTC